>CM057813.1:119650073-119912573 GCA_030067965.1 Latrodectus elegans
ATTTTAAAAATCAAAAATGCTCTATTTTTGCAAATTTTTATCAAAAAACAGCTATAAAACTTGCAAAATAAGTCTTATTTTGCAAAAATATTGTTTTCTAGAGTGTCCTCAAGCTCTTACCCTCCATTTATTACTGATATATTTATCTGCAACCATATTTTATTAGGTCTCCTCAAAATTTTAATTTTTTCAATGTATTTTAAATGTGCGTAACGCAATAAGCGTGTTTTCGACATATTTATCTACAATAAAATTTTTCATTCCTTATAAAAGTTATTGTTTATATGAAGAATTTCTTTTTTTTTATTATTAGAAGAGACATTAAGTTACGCATTTTTTAATTTATTCTGAAGAGTGCGAAGCATCTTCGCTAAGATTACGTTTGTGTTTCATGGAAAAGGTGGCAGAATTAAGCGATATTGACACAAGGCAGTTTGTGGTAGCCCGAAGACTCGAAATGAGTACATCCGAAACTGTAATTGGCTATTTGCATTGGCTATTTGCATTCTGGCTTTGTGAGAATCTATCCCAACTGGATGAATGTTAGTGAGGCCAATAACAGATGCTACAGAGTTGGATGACCACACATCATTAAGGGCACAAGTTATTCGAAGTTTCCCTTCTTCGTAAAATAAGATTGGTGACACACAGTGGATCAGTTAACAATCAGAAAAATGTGCTTAAACGTAAAATAGTTCTTATAAGACCATGAGTCAGTAGTGTTTGTCACTGTTTATAGCCGATCTTATTTTACGAAGAAGGGCAACTTTCAATATCATATGTCACTGATGATGTGTGGTCATCCAACACTGTGATTCCTGCTACTCATATCACCGTCATTTATCCAGTTGGCATAGGTATTTGCAAAAACAGCATGCGAATAGCCCATGAACCATGCAGTTTCGGAGATACTTATTTCGAATCTTTCGATCATCACAATCAGCCTTCTGTCAATGTGATTTAGACCAGCAACCTTTTTCATGAAACACACAGAGAATCACAAGTAATATATTTCACATAATTTATGTATCGTTGCCATTGGGTTAAGTGTAACGAATGTAGGTCGTCTCAGTGCCAAATAGCAGAAGGTCGTTAAAGTTTTTTTAGTCCATTAGTGTACATTTTCATCATAAAGTAATTTATAAACAAAATTTATTTTCTGCTTTTTATAAATAGCTTTAAATATATGTATAACTTTGCAAATTGTTTTTTAATAGTACCCTTTGCTAGAGGAGTATTTCAAGTTTCCGTCATTCCAACTGAAGACTCTCAGAGGTTGGCGATGAGCGGAAAGTTGCAGTTGGTAGTTTTTAGTAACGGAGTTGGTCTCGCCAAACCGCGAATGACGTCTTGTTTCATCATATGGCCTGTAGCTTACATTCGACAATATTTACACGAATCTACTTCTTCGTCAGGAAAAACGAAGAATACAATTGTTTCGCTTGAAGTAGGCAGGTAATTCAAAAGCGTAATGATGCTCTTATATTTATTCTTATTTGAAAAAATTCTTCAATTCATTTTAAAGTTACTTGTATGACGTAATTTCAGCATTTACAGAGTTTCATTTACGTTTAGTTCAGTTCATACAAAGTGCTCATTTATCATTAAGATTTGATTTCCCTAAATAAATAGATGTAATTTCCTATGGGATTTTGACTAAACAGTGAAATTTCTGTTGAAATCTTAGTTTAATGTTTCTTATTTTGATAAAGTTACAATTACTGGTATATATTTCTTTTTGTAATCTTAGAAATAAATCCCTAAAATGTACAAGCTCTTGTCACAATCCCACGCAGATTATCACTGAAATAGTAATTATTAATTGAAACAGAATACTCATAGAAATATTAATTGAATAAAAGTATTTATGAACATCAAAATGCTGAGATAAAGAAGAAATTTTATCTCAAAAACAAGTTTTTCACAAAATGTGCTTCATTTTTAAAATATACCATCTCTCTGACAGACGTTTTTAATAAAATAATCAGAGCTTTCATAACTTTATTGAACTTAAATTATCGGTGTGATGGTTTTAAAATCAAAATCTATACTTTTCAAATTAAAAAAGTATTGTGAATCTTTCAATGATTTAATATTGGAAAAATCTTATTTAATATTCAACGTAGAAAACGTTTTCTCAGCCAATTTTCTAAATTTAAGGAAGCAGTTGTTAAACGTAAGCTAATTTGCTATACATAAGCTACATTATAATTACAATATTACTAATAAATTTTTAAAAAGTTATAAAAATGTCTTTGCATCAGTTTTGGTAGTGAAAGTACTTGAATAATCTGTCGTGTAAATAATTTGATCTAACATATCAAATAATTTTTTTATTCATGTAAGCTTTCAGTGTTTATACAAATCAACTTGACAATATCACTGAAAAATAAAGACACAGAATTTATAAATAAAATTTTTATAAATTCTTTGTTGCATATCTTAGAAACTTTTTTGTTGTCAGAATACGTATGTTGAACAAATCACAATACGTTTATATTCAGCAAAGATCAACATTTTAACTTAAGAGCTTGGAGGATGTAAGAGTTTAAATCTTCATGGTAGCTCAACTAATTGAAATGGAAAATAAATAATGTCAGATGATTTTTGTTATAAAATTTAAAAAAATGTATGAATTTTAAAAAAAAATGATTATTATTATAATACCGATAATAACAGCAGCGACTATAATGTTATATTATGTTTGAAAATTAATAATTCCAAATATAATAGTTATTTCATAATTATTAGGGTGCGCTATTTTTTACCGATATTTTGAATTACTGACTTAAGCGCCAATATTACACAAACGGAAAAATGAAAGTGACAAATTCTTTAAAAATGAGAGAATAAATCATTAATAAACCTTTATTTCAGTTTAAAAGAGCTTCAGTTTTGTGTATTTTGCTTGGTATAATTTGTTTTTTGATTGTGTCTCTGAAGATAAAGTATTTGACAGTAGAAGCAAATTCTTAAAACCTTATTTTAAGAAAATAACAACAAGAGAAATTTCGCCTAATCAATAATAGCAGCTTGATCTCCGAAATAGGAATACCTACTGCAGAATATTAGGTACCCGTTTTAAAACTTTTAAAAACCGGGTGTAGAGGTAAATAAGATATTTAAAATTTTGAATTGAATATTCTATCTTCATGGTAATAAAATTCCACCAAGCAATCAATCTCTATCAGTATGCTAAAATTTTTGTCAAATAAGGATGAGATATTTTTTAAATAATGAAACTGGGGGTGGGGTTGCTTAACCTCTTCACTCCCCCTGGATTTAAATCATGTGATTATTTTATTTTGCCTACATGATCCTTGTCATACTTTTCAAAACTGAATCCTTTTTAAAATTGAGAAGAACATTTAAATTACATTCCATTATTATTCCATGTGAAACTTGATGGGATGCACGCAATTTCTCTATTTTATTAAAATTTTAAAATGTAAGTAAATTTCATATTTAAACTATTTATTTACCAATCAATTCTTTTAAATTATTTATTTACCAATCAATTTATTTTCTATTTAATTTCATTTTGAGAAAATACTTGTGTTCAGTAAAATAATTTTTTAAGGCTTCCTGCTCTAACACCTTCATAAAATTGATGTAAAATAAATAATCAATAGAATATTATTGGTATTTCATAAAAATTGATATAAAATGCCTGATTATGTTAATATCAATAATAGAAATAAACAAAAATTGCAAATTACTTACTTCTTAATATTCTTTAAAAAGAATTATCGGTTTGCATTTTTTTTATCAGTAATTACTCCATTCACAGTAATTACTTTCTTTTTTTTCTCAATAGGCGAGCGATTACGGGTGAAGGCGTTTTTCAGTTCCGAACTCAGGAAGGAGCGGAAATTATCCGTGAGCTCAAAGGCATCGTTGAACTCTGGTCGGCCAGAAAAGCGGTAATTTCTATTCAGCAAAACTCTGGAAGACAGGAATTGCTTCAAGCTTCTCGCATGAGATTGCTCTCTTGTAATTTCTCTGGTGAAAATAGTTTATTTTTTTTTAATACGACAGAATATAAGAGATAAATGAACTTTAATACTGTAGACATGTTTGAGCTATTTAAGATGCGATTTACTTCATATTCATTTATATTCAAGAAATAAACTTTCTATCAAATTGATTATATTTATTCATTTTTAAACATTAAGTGTAAAATTGAAAAATCCATTTCGACGTGGCAAAAGCAATTAAAAATTGTTAACATTAGATACGTTAAAACCAGCAACAAGTAGCATTATTTACAAATTGTATGTATTTTTGTATAATTATTTAAAATTATCTGTTTATATAGGAAGAATCATTATTCAACATGGAACGATAGACTAAGAACTGTCGAAGTGTCTAATGTCTGAGATTCTATAGAGAAGCACAACATCATCATGTTTAAAAATTAAATAATATTTACCCTTAAAATTCAAATCAACAGTAAATTATTCCGAATAAGCTCCGCCCACATAGAAATCTTAATCAATAATATTATTTCAATCTCAGTTATTCTGACACATCCTTCAAAAGCTCAAGAAAAGGGTTTAGGATCAAAGATTCAGTAACCTCAATAAAAACTTCCAGCTGGTGACAGCATTATGGCATTTCCAATTAAAATGCAAACAGTTTTTCCTTCACGCAACATTATTTCAAACAAAAATTTTAGAACAAATGGTTTCATCAGCATCTTCACCTGACCTGAATGCCATTCAAATTGAGTTAACTGATGTGAATATATCTTTATTTAAGAGAAGACATGACCTTCCCTGCCTATATTTAGGAATGGATACTTCAAAATTAACACATGTGCTTAAAAATGTCCGTTGTCATAGATCATTCTTGCTTCTTTAACTAATTAAGCTTCTATAAGATCACAAGAATGATTACTTATATCTATAGATGTTTGGGTTTGAGCTACTCATTACTAAAAAAATATTTTGTGTATTCAGTTTGTATTTCCAAAATTAACACTTTTTATATCTTCTTGATATAACAGAATATAAGTATTACATTTGGATGCTTTTAGTTAAAACTATTTTAATTAATTTCACACTGAAATTTTGCTATTTTTCACAGTAGCCATTTTTTTAAAACAAGCAACAACTATTTATTGTGTTTACCTATTGTAAACTAATGTGGGAGTTTAAAACATACATTTCTTAAATCACTATGAAATGGTTGACTTTCAGAATATTTTTCATAAAATAGAAAAAAAAATTTGAATTTATCGCATAATAACTTAGAGATGTTTTTTTTTTTTTAATTTACTGCACATGTCTTGCAAGGAAAATTAAAAAATTCACTATAATATTCCTTAAAGTTATAATTTAAACTATTATAATGATAGTTTGGTTATTTATTATAAAATATTATTATTAGTTCTTATTCATTCATCAGTTTTACTCTTTAAACTGCTTGATTCTCCTTAACTCCTAATACTATTTACTAATATACCATTTATCAAATCTGTCACGTGCAAAACACAATGCCAAGTAAAACTTATTAGCATTATAGCATCTAAAAATTTAAAACACATCCTGAAACAGTTTAAATAATATTTTAGTTACTTCTGAAGGACATAAATCAAATGGAACTAGCTCAATTTTAATACCTTTCCATTTGTCAGGTATGATGTATTAAAATCTTTCTAATGAATATTTTACAATCTAAAATGTGTTATAAAAACTAAAACTTTTAAGCATCAAATGTTTTTATTTTTAACATTAATTTAGTAATATTTACTCTTTTTCTTATATAAGATTTAATATAATACAATTTAAATACAGTTATTGGGGTTATTTGTTGTACAAAACCGGAATTAATTGTCCAAAATACATACAAATAAATCCCATTTATTCCCATTTAAAGAAATTTAATGTCAGTTACAAAAGCCGAAAACATGTGTGTATAAAAAACATAATTTGATTGAAGTAATATAATTAAAAAATAAATTGATTGAAGTAATAAAACATTAAGTAAACATGATTTATAGAAACAATGCATTATTTACATTCGTAAACTCATTTTTCTTTCATCAAATTTTTTTTAAATACGTTCAATTCTAGATTTCGTTTTTAATGTCAAATAAAATAAAATTTTATCTTTAGTTAATTCCTTCAGTGTTTTCCTCTATATACAAAATGCGCGAATAAAATGGGTACAAACTTTCAGGGAAGATAGAGTGAACTTAGAAGATGAGAAATCACAAATCAATGTAGGTTCAAAAATACTTTCCTGATTTGATTATGACAACACAAAACACAAGAAAAAATGTCATGAATAAGAGGGGGAAAATTCTGTTTGGCATTCATTGTACCGTAAGTCTTCGGTATTAATCAGGTGCGTCTCCATAAGAATGCAGCAACTGACCAACAGCAGACGTCCAGTTGCAGGACTCGCCTACGCTGATTATTTCCTGAGAGAATATTTCAAGGCAGTGGTGTTCGTTACTTCTTTCAACAGTCCTGGAGACTTCTGTTTAATATTTCATCTGAAGCAATATCTTCAGTGCGTTGGCGATGTGAGATCTGGTTCACCAGCAAGGATGGTAATTTTGAATACTTTACTGGATGATGATCTTTGCCATTTTATTCTCTTTATGTATTTTAACTTTGTTCGAGTCTTCCCTTTCTTGTGTTTTGTGTCTTCACTTCTAGGCTAGGAAAACGTTTATACAAGGTTATTTGGTTTTTCCCATCGTCTAGGCGTACTCCGTTTCAGCTTGATTTGAGTTCTAAAAATTACGCACCTGTTTGATTGCGTGTATAAATTTTTGTTTTGTATTTCAGGCCGTTGTGCACCAAGCTTTGCCCTTCCTCATTCGTGGACACAAAGGAACTTCAGTTTCGGTCCTAGAGAAAAGATGGAACCAGATATTCCACTCGCCAATGAAAAGAGCAGATCACAAGAGGAGGAAGAATTTAAAGAGCCCACCAATTACTTTGTTCCTTGCTTTGAAGAATCTCCATCTTTCGAGTCCAAATGTCCAAACACATCTAATAAAGAAACGGTGAAAAATTGGATTTACATAGTTACAACCTATTCTTTGCTTATGCTGATAATGGAGCCATTTCTAAATGCATATCCAATATTTATATATTATACATTAATATACTAGTGCATACATATGTTGCTTTAAAAACTTTTAAGGCTACTTACAAATCAAAAGAAATTCTAAAAACCTCTTGAAAAAGCATTTGTTTCACTCTCTTGTTTTTTAATATGTGCAAAAAAATTAAATATAAAGGAAGAATAAGTACATTAGATTTTTCTAATAAGCAATTGGTTTGCTTTTTAAAGTTTAATTTACAAACTAAAATAGTATGCAATATTCCATTGTAGACAATTATTTCGTTTGTATTATATATGTGTATCAATTACAATTACAAATTTTAAAAAGAAATAAAAGTTAAATGAAAAACTTTAGTGAACAAAATTTTAAAGTGATTTTAAACTAAACAATATAAAATATGAAAAATTTCAACTTTTTTGTGTCAAAATTACTTTAACTAAAATAGTTTTTGAAACTGGTAAAAGCTTCTAACTTATTTTGTTAATTAGCCTATAAAACATCTACTGAAAATGTCATGCGATTAGCAGAAATACCTCTTTAGTTATTATGTTAAGGATATTGTGAATTTTGCTAAAAAATAATTTGAGAAAAATAAACAGTTTTATTCTTGATAAAAAGTTTATCTAATTTATAATTTATTTTAAAATTCACTACATCGAGTGATTAACTTTCTTTTCATTAAAAAGAAATTTTTTGGTAAGCACAGAAAATTTTTCTTGGAAATTTCCTTGAAGCAATGAATGTTTTTATATGGACATTAATTAAAAATTTTACAATTTGTTTCTCGTTTACAACTTCCAGCATCTGTATCCGCAACTTATTTAACACAGTTAATAACTTTTATCTTCTTTTATCCACAAATCTGCATGTATACTGAGTATGCGATGTTTAAAATATGTTCGTTAAGCCCCATCGGATTTATCAGGGAAAACTTTATCTACAGACTTTGAGTACAAGAACCTATTAATACTCGTCTGACGTCGCCCATGATTTCCTAGGAGAAATGCTGTTATGCTGCTGTCACAAAATATTGCTTCTAAGCTTTTTTACATCACTATTAATAGCAGTGCGATAGTAATTTTGTAACATATGAATAAAATAATTTGTGAGATCTATAATCAAGAAAAAGAGTTGAGTTTCCTTAATTTACTCAAATGACGCATAACTCTCCTTTACCTGTGTCTCTCTTCAGGTTAGATAATTATTTCTGCTAATACCAACTGGATATGCAAATTCCATTAGAATTAATTTTTGTGAGCTGGTACTGAAAAATTTGATGGAAACCAATTGGATGATTACATGAATTAAAATTCTTTAAGAATACCAAAAGTAAAAAATCGTATAAAATGCCAAAAATTCCATACATAAAGTACAATGCATACTTTTTCAATGTAACAAGCGGAGATATTGATTTCTCAGCCTAAAGACTTGGCGGACTGGAGTCACCAAATGTATATTGATACCAAGAGGGAATCTTCCTTTCAGGAAACCATTGTGATAGACATAATTGAATCTATTTACATGCAAGAAATGGAGATTTATAACAAGTTTAAGATTCTTACATAAGCAATTCTTCACAGTTATTGAATGATTATTGAGAGGATATGAAATATCTGTAACAGGGTTCAATCTTGAAATCACTGTAGAGAGAGAGGGGCTCTCACTAAAAAGTTTCAAACTTGTTTTTACTCAAGAAACTAGTAAACAAAAAAATTTGAGTTTATTAGGGAATTAAATTTCAAAGCACATGTTAACTGATTTCATCTGTCTTGACAAACATCATTAGCTATGACGTCACGCACAGCTTCAATTCAAACATTTTAAAATCGTAATTGTAAAACAAACTGGTCTATGTTGAAAGAAACGTGTGCTTGTTTCATATGACTTTTTGTTTTTAACTGCGGAAGATAATAGGAATCAAATCTTAAATAACAAATATGAATTTCATCCAGCACTTTAGCAATATATCTGTAGGAGAATTATATAAAATATTTCCAGATTTTAAAATATGTGAAATAAAATTATTTATAAATAACGTTAATTGCTTCCAATATTCTTCACAACAACTTATTAGATGTTACAAATGTTATAAAAGATACGTTGCAAGATCAGAATATTTTTGAGTTCAATGTGAAGAGCTCTGAGAGCAAAAATATTTTAATTCTCATGAAATTCTTTGTAGAAAGGTATTTTTGAGATAACCCTCAAGACTTCCAATGTTCACTGTAAGTAGTTTGTCATTCAGGATTTCATCCTGATTTTTAATGCCAGGATGGTTTTGAGGAACATTTTAGAACAACTGAATCTATAGCATTTGAGATTTCAGAGACATTATGAGCCGCTTTATCGGCAATAGAAATTATCTTTTTACGAAGGTAATAAATACAAATGTTTTGATTGGCAATGGAAAATTAATGCACACTAAAAATCATTTCAGAAAGTTGAATCAATTGCCATATTTACAATTTTTATAATTCATTTTAGCTGATGATGAAATATATAATATGTGTATTTTTTTGTTTCCAGATTTTTTTTTACTTATAATTAAAGTAAATAATTATATTTGATGCATCATGAAAGTTAATAGATTTTAAATAATACAATATAAAGACAAGTGTTACAATTTTATAAATTCTATAAAAAAAACTGGAATTAGGCTCATTTAATTTTATAGCTGCAATATTGCACATTTTTTATTAGAAACATTATTTCTTTTAATTAAAGGCTTTTAATCTGCAAACATTCAAAACAAGACAGTTTTATATTTGAACAAGTGTATACAGATAATAATGATATTCAAGTTAATTAAAGATTAATACTAAGGATCATATTTTAGTTATGTAATTGTACATTTACAATAAATTTGTTAATTTGTTTTTATGCTTATTAACTTTTATATCATTTCTTACAAAGCAATTTTGTGTGAAATATTTTATTGTCAATATTTATTATTTTATTTCAATTTCCTAATTTTTAAGCTTTTTGGAAAATAAGTATTAATATCATTCAAAATCAGACAAAATATTTAATTTTGTTTATAGAAAATTAAGTATTCGAACAACATTGATTGAAATTTTAAATGAGAGAGTCAGAAACTGAAATTTGACAAATACTCTTCTTAAAGTATAGATCAATATACTTTTTTATACTATCAAAAGGTAATTTAATCTGTTTCATGATTGATAGGAATGATTTAAACCAGCGTGTAAGATTTCTATAATTTTATCATAGAAATCTTACACGCTGGTTTATGTATTAGCTTATATATATATATATATATATATATATACACACACAAACACAGGTAGATAAGATGGATAGATATATATGCATACACATACAAAACACAGTTGTGATAATCGCTAGTTGATCATGTTAAAAAAAAGTGCTAAGAAAAACTATCATTTTTATCTTGAATTTTACCATAAGGCCAAAATTTTTCAATTCAACCAAAAATTCAATTGCATTGCCATACGATTTTACCTATCAACTAACAATTTTCTGTAAATCAAATGAAGACTGGATTACATTATGACACTGCAAGAATACCTGCATTCAGTACAGACAACAAAAATTAATACTTTAAATCCTTTTGGTCCAATTCAGAACCAATTTTGATTAACTTAAGAAAAGGAAAACTCACTAACTTGATAATATATTTTTTAACAAAAATTATCTATGATTTTTTTTTAAATCTCCATGAGCCATTCTCTATCTTCTAGGAGTCCACCTGTACTTACTTACTATTCTTAAAAATTCTGCACCGAAGGCAGTTCAAGTGAATACCTTATCGTAAAACCTTATTCGCTTAATCTATCCAGTATACGTTGACAAAAGTAGTCTCGAGTGGAAATATAATTTTTGATTAACTTCTTATAAGTAAAGAATATGATCACTTTGGTAATTACATAATTAAATCATGTAAAATACTAATGCCATTCTCTAACATGACAATGCGCGGTCTCATTCGGCAGAACTCTCACAAATGCGGCAGTGACTTATCTAGATCAGTATTTTTGAGTTTCATTGTAATATTTTGGCTTACATAATACATGAGCAACGAATTATTGTTAATGCAAGTTAAGAAATGAAATTTCGAATTTAAAAAAAAAAAAAAAAAAAAAAAAAAAAACACTTGTTTGTTATTGCAGGTAATAGCAGATGTTGGAAAAGATGGATGCGTCCGCACAAAATACACTCGAATTATGGGGTCGTGCTCAATTCTGGACATTCATTCTGCCCGAGTGGGATCAACTTGTTCAGGTGAAAGCAGCGACGAGTGCTGTTATGTGGATCCCGCAGAGACTCCTCTTACCCCAACTACGTTTGTCCCCAATTTTGCCAAAAATGGACCTGCTAGTTACCAGTCAGAAGGTAAAGCAACCGAAAATGACTACAGGAAATTTTTCGTTATCATGTGCTTGGATGACTGTTATTTAATGTTTATTTTCGTACTATCTAAACTGTACCATTTCATTTAATATTCATTAAGGTATTCATATGAATAGATTCTTGCCAATAAATTAAGTAATTTAGGGTTAACAGGAACACAGCTAAATGAGTGAAAAGTATTTCACTGTATATTTTTAATCAGACATTGTTGTCTAATCAGCTATCTACGAAGTGGTCATTGCGATAACAACTATTTCCCTCACTAGTCCATTTTTTCCTTACACGATCGAGCTATTCAGATTAGAGTTTATTGCTTTTTAAAGGTTATACCATTGAACCTTCAGTCACTTTGATTAAAAATAAGTTCTTCTGTGATCATTAAATGATGTCATCTGCTACAGTTTCAGTAAATAAGAAAAAATTGCTTTTCTTCTCGGTTTTATATTTAAAAAATAATTCCCACGGACTACATCAGAAGAGAAGCTACAAAATCGCAGAAGAGGTAAAGTACACCTAGAAACAATTTCTGGTATAATAATGACGACAGAAAACACCTGAAAGGAAGAAGACGAACAAAACTAGAAAATAAGTTTATTATTCTTAAGTAATTTATTATTCTTAATTTAATATTAGAGTACAGTACAAATTCTGGAAATTTTTAATTGATCTGCGTGATAAATGTGTGTTCAACGGCAAACTTCCCCGTATCTAGCCTAGAATTGGGCTCTTTTAATTAGAAAGATATTGCTGAGTGGGAGAGTTTGTAATTTAGAAACTGGGGATAAGCAAAAGACCCTCAACAATTGACCTACCACTTCTAGAGGTATTATTTCATTTAGAGGACATTATGATCACGCCTTTTTTAACGTGATCCAGTCAGATTTGGGGATCATGATGAATATTTATCTAAGTCGGTATTCAAATTCACTATTTTTCATGATGAGATCAACGACCTAGTCAACAGGCCAACTTGGCTTATGCAATAGACGTTGCTATGTAAGCCAAAATAACAGGTGGCAGTGGCTAGTAAAATCAGATTCTCCCAGTACTTTGGCTAACTTTCGATCTTAAATGCGCTTAAATGAGATGTGATGCCTAACATCATGGCCTAGTAGAATACAATTTATAAACCTTTTTTCATGAGGATCATTCCTTTTTCCTTAGATTTTAAATACATTTAGATAAATTAAGATGCTTTCTAATTTTGTTCATAAATTTCTTTTATAATAATTTTTGTATTCGCTACTCTGGGCTAGGAAAATTTTGCATCTTTCTATTCTTTCTCTTTAGTTTCCTGCAGCAATAAGTATTTGTTATAATTCACCAATAATAGTAGACGAAGAAGACGTTCTATCATCTTTGAGCTCTGCATTTCATTGATAAATCTCTATTCTCCAAAATTTGAAACTCGTCATGAACGGAATAAATATGAGGAAAGATCCACGTGTAGGCTATTTTACAGAGTATAATAAACATATTTTCACATTTTGTATATCCTTCTTTAATCATGTGTTCTGCCTCATTGCTGGGTTATAAAAGATTTTTCGCTATGTGACTACATGATTTCTCAACATCTAGATGTACTCCATCTCTTTTAAAAGTTTGCAATCTTAGAGACATATTCTGCACACTAGGTTTAGAAAACCACTAGAAGGCCGTTTTTTTAATTGATCAATAATTTTGTTAAACAAAAACCCTGAGCAGTATTTGCAATATAGGTATCAAATATGATTAAAAATACTTACGCTAATTCTGCGCTATTACTTTAATTAAATAAGCTTCAGATTATGTTGAAGAAATCTACAGTAAAACTTGAAACCGATCAGAATTTTTGAGGAAACCTTTCATTAATTGATAACATGAGTATTTTTAATTTTTACCTCTACAATAAATTATGTTATTTTTGACTCAAAGTATCCTTGTCGACAATATAATATGGGTTGATAATTATTATCGTTTTATAAAATAACCAAACAAAGAAATAATTAAAATTATTCATTCTTGAATTGAGTTACGTGCAACTTAATTATTCTTGTTTGTGATGTCTTTATTCAGAAAAAGCATTTTAAGAGCTGCTTTTCGTAACATGATGTACCCCATGATTATACTTTTCAACGTAGTTGTTTTTTCTCGTGTTAATTATTTACCAAGTTCTATAATCATTTGCAAACATGTAGTCATTTAAGCTTTAAATATGTAACGATGAAGCTCATATGCCCTAATAATGATGAAATTCATATGCCCTTAAATGAACGGTTATATTAATTTGTGAAAATCAATGAGGTGCTATAATTTCGTAATTAATTTTAAAAGTATACACGCAATACCTATTGTGGTTATTTTTAAAATATTTTCAATATAAATCAGCCAATTTGGTAAAAATTATCACTTATTAGAATTTAATAATATAACTTCTATATCTAATACATAAAACTCTTACTGTAAAAAAAGTTAAAGTAATTCAACTTAAAATTAAAGAGGAAAATCTCCCATTTTTGCAAGATTCAAATATTAAAAAAGAAGTTGACCACACAAATTGGGTTTTTTTCAAGTTATAAGCTACAAATATATTGGATTTAGAAAAAATAAAATGCTTGAAGAATCATTGGTATTACTCTAAAAGCAATATAAAATAAGTAAATAATAAGCAAATACAAAGTCGGAACAATTTAAAGAAAAGAAATTTAAATCGTCCATACCAATTTAAACCAACCATAAAGTGGATGCTTTGTCTCCTCTTTTCCACTTAGAATTTTCATCTGTTCTGTTGTCATTATTACCGAATTTGGAAGCAATATCGCTAAAAATTTGAAAACGAATTATTTAAAGCAACAAGATTTTGAAAACTTTATATACTTCTTTATTGCTGATAAAAATCATGAACGACACTCAGATATTCGATGGTAAACTTCGCCTTGTTTACTGCCACTCGAAGCATGCGATTAGAAAGTAGCCAGAGAATTCGTCGACAAGTTGGATTTACGACGTCATCTCGATACGATGTCGTAATTAATTATGTATGACGTAAATGAAATGTTATCTGACATCATGAATACTTTAAACCAATAAGAGTTGTAATAAAGTGATGTAATCATGATCTCAGCTGGAATGGAAGAAACAGTATTATGGTGAATAATACTGTTAGAGCAAATTCCCTGCTCATTTTAATTTGAAATCGTGCAAAACAGAAATTATCCTAAATAATTTTATTAAAAATCTCGTTTCACGAGAGAAAGATTGTCATATTAGATGTAAGTAAATATTTTATTGCTTCTAAGGAATGTAATATATATAAATTTTTATTTACATTTTGAAAGGAAACTAATGCTACTTATATATTAAGAGATTTTGTGAACAATAAAACTATGTAAGGATTATTGATAATATATATATATACAAAGGCTCAAGAAAATCATACCAGTAAAATTATTTAAAAATATTGAAGTATTTTAATATTAAAAATAATAATATTGTTATGAAGATTCACCTCATATCAGAATTTGAGCGAATGTAAATGCTGCTATAGTAGTGGAGAATTTACTACAAAGTTATTTTGTACTTCAACAAGCGTGGCAATGATGTAATGTGTTATGTATTTTCAGGGTACCTGGAAGTGCTACCAACGTAGATTTCCACATCATGCAACCTTCATTGCCTAATAAAATCAATAGCTTCATTGGGAT
Organism: Latrodectus elegans; assembly: GCA_030067965.1. Taxonomy (NCBI): domain Eukaryota; kingdom Metazoa; phylum Arthropoda; class Arachnida; order Araneae; family Theridiidae; genus Latrodectus; species Latrodectus elegans. Next base: position 119,665,233 of record CM057813.1, read on the forward strand.
TGAAGTGCAATTCTTTTATTCTATATATCTTAAAATACTGTCCAATGTAACTAAATGCGCATTTCACTCACGCTAGCCATCCATTTGATTCTTCATGTACTATGCATTCTTCTAAGCATTAAAAAACCGTTTTAATCTCCTTATTGTATGTACTGTGTATTTATTTATTGCAGATGATTATTTTTTGTAAGATTTCATATTCACGAAACTGTATCCGTTTGCTTTTATGGAAGTAAAACAATATTAAATGTAATGCATGTATAATGAGTTATAAATAATAAATGAAACCGAACACTCGCGATAAAACAAATTCTGTGAATGGAGAGCAACCGCTATAGAACTCAACACCTATTCACTCTAACTGAAAGGTATACTCAAATCTTTCTCACTTCATTTGATTTGGTTTTAGCTGATCTTAATTATTATACCTCAATTCGTTGAGCAAAACAGCGTTTTAAATAAAAATCCAGTAAATAGATTTTAAATATCATTGTTTTAACAATTTTTAATTCCTTCTCTCTGCCAATTTTGTATGTTTTCACTTGATACAAAAACTGCAAAATAAGAGGACTTTCTGCTTTTAAAAAATGGCCACCTTCCATTTTAAGGCTCAAATAACTTAACAAAATGAATTTTAATATTTTACTAGCCAATAAAATAATCTTGACAGGGACCTATTTATTTACTACTGCAATTAAATATTTCCAAATACATGATCCTTTTACTCGAATGTATAGATCACAATTTCACCGTTTTTAAGAGAGGAATTCTTGAACAATATTTCTTCCATGGCCAACAAAAATTCTTTGCTAAATTATTGCAATTTATAGTTCATGTTGTGGTAAACCAAAGTTTTATATATTTCACTTCATTTTCTCGGTATAGAAAAGATGCCTTATAAGAAGTGAACATTTCATGCAGTAAAATTTATGTCGCAAAAATATAATTGACAATAAATTAAAAACATTTCAATTTAAGGACTTGAATGAATTCAGGAGATCAACTTATAAGTAAAGAATATATTAATTTAAATACATTTAAATTTATTGAATTAAGTTAAAATATACAATTTTAAATTGAAATAACGGGATAATATAACCATTTACTTAGAAAAAAGGCCAACTAATCGTTCCTTATACTACATTAGAGGGAAAATATTATTTTAGCTGTCTTGTGTGTATCACAACTGTTATTCTCACTTAATTTTTCAAGTAGTCTTTTTAAGAAGTAGCTATTTTCTATGTTGATGTAAATATCAAAGAAAGTTTATCAGAAAAACACTTTATATTTTTTAAAATTACTTATGGATCAAATCATATTGAGATCCCATTCATTATATTTTAAATCTAAATTAATTAGTTTCTAACATATTACTTTATTTTGGACTATATGGCAACGGTATTTAAAACACAGTATTATAAATTGTTTGACCTAGTTTAATTTTATAACACTAAAATATTTTATCCCTTTAATGATCGATAAAATGAGTACCAAGCATGCATGGGAATTAAATAGGGGTTTCGCGTTTGGCTAATCATCTAACCGGGCTTTCCAACCCAAATTCTTTAGTTAGGAAAACTGAACGGGACCTGTAGGCCTTAAGCTTACAATGCCCGTATCTGTTTTAGCATCATTATATCGGCGGTTATTATTAACATTTTATCGTATCTATTTTAGCTCATAATTTCAATTTTATACATAGAAATTTGTTGATTATCATTAGATACTGAAAGAATCAAATCGCTTGAAATTTTTCCGAAAGTTATTAAATTCGGAATTTTTTCACTCGTATAACAATGTCCATATTTTTTTAATATTAATAATACACAATATTTATCTATATTTAACAATAATTTTCATTTGCAATATTTTATTGAGTTTGTTCTGAACTCAATAAAGTTTCGGTAATTTCAGCTAACCACAGAAAGTATAGAGCGGGATTTATTGCATCTGTTAACTCTACGCACCCCCTCAATATTTAATATATTATTACTTCTTTAATGATAATATAATTTTGCACTTAAAATATTATTTTTACAAAATATAATTTTTTTAAAAAAATGCTGAACAAGGTTTTAACAAACTAATTTACTTGTTTTATGTGGTTTCTACACTAATTTAAATAATTTCCTTAAATGTGTACAGCGAAAATAAAATTTTAAAATTACAAACCAAAACAGTTTTTAGTATTTTCAATATGCGCTCTAAAAATATATTCTCTTTAACATCATGAAATATCAACCATTAATTAATGAAAGAAAAATAACAGAGTCTTTTTCTGAACTCAAAAATGTTTCTTAAACTGGTTCATATAGTGAAATTCATTATCACGTATAGAATGCATATGCTCATGAGTCTGTTCTCATAATAAAAATATTTCTCTTTTAAAAAGTTTAAAATATTGAATATATATAAGATAATAAAATATTATAACACATTTAAAGAAAAATTATTTTTAAAATATTGTATTAAAAACTTGTAAATAATTGGTTTCAATCCGCTAACCAATTTAACATCAATAAGAGTTCAAATATTTTATTCAGATAAAAATAAGATAAATTTCAAGATGAGAACTTAAAACTATCTCGGATAATAAATTCACGTATTTCTAAAATTACAATATAATTATCAATAGTTACGTAATAAATTTCTTGGTAACTGTTTAAATCGTTAACAATATATTTCTCTAAAATTTAAAATTCTCAACTGATAAAACTTAAACGAAGCTAATGATAATTTTTATCTCTTAATAATAGTCAATTTTTGCTTATTAATAAAAGGTATTACTTAAATATTTTTTATGAGATGTGTTATGAGGCTTTAATAGAAAACACTTTTGCATTTGATATGTGACAATATCATGTACTTAAAAAGTCTATCCACTATATTTTGGTCAACTTTACGAGAGAATGATGCACACGTTAATATGCGAAATTGCTCAGACTTCATTCAATGCAATTGTTTACAATAGCTTAATACAAATGTCTTCCAGTTTTATTGCTGGAAACACTACGCCTGTGCAGGGATTGCATCTGGAACTGGAGAAGTTAAGCCAACCCTTTCTTCCATCTTAATAGCATTATCGGGTGATTTCTTGCACGGGGATTCCTGCTTCATCCACAAGCACGTCAGTGGACTCAAGCACTCTGAATCCGCCGAAATTTCATTTTTATTCCAGCCTAAAAGAGAAACTTAAGAAATAGAGATATTGGACCGGCTTAGTATTTAAAATAAATTCAACAATTATGTGTCGCCATATGATAAGATTAAAATAACTATTCTCTAAGGCCGTTTTCAAATTTTCCAATTCTCAGAGCATTATTTAAAAATCCCAAGAGTGTGTACGTCAGAGCATTGTTAAGGATGCAGTGTGAGAACATGTTAGAAATCAGTTACGAATTTTGAGCATATAATACGTGAGTTGACTTTGCAAATTTCTCTCAGAAAAGGTTAATTGAAATGTTTTTGTTCGACCAAAATTAGAGTGAAGAGAAAAGTTGTTGAGACAAATGATTCCTACCCTCATGCAATCACACCATTTCCTTGTTGAATATTAGCAACTTTCGCAATGCAATTTATCTTTGTATGTAAATTGCATAAAAGAAATTATTCTGATCCAAAAAAATTTTCACGTACTAAACAGATAATTTTAATAAACATTTAAATTTGTCAAATTCCGAAATTTCTGTCCAAGCTAATATTTGAATACACTTCTCGATTAATCAAAAACAGTGGAGTATTAATGTGTTTCATTTGCTACCTAAAATTTAGTTCACCTCAGAAATCATTTCGATTATAAAAATTGAGGGTTCTGTAAAAATGTGTTAAAAACTTTATTTAAACAAAATTTATTTAAAAACTTTGTTTTAAAATGCAGGTACATCAATGTTTAAGAAATTGTTTTTTCAGTAAAGTTTTTTACAAAAAAAAATATTGTTCAAAAAGTAAGATATAATTTTGAAAATATTTTCAGAATACTTTTCAATTGAAAAGAAAAAGAATTTTGCACTACATACTAAATCTGCAATGTACAGAATAAGATCAAAATATTTTACTGAATTTGATATTTTTCAGTTGTTTATTAAAATTACATCTTTCATTTTTATCCTCGATTAAAAATCTTTTAATTTCAGAAAGGTTGTAGATTAAATATCATTTCGCTTTATAAAGGACATTTATTGTTGTTGGAATTATATGAACACACCTAGATATGTAATATGATAATTATATGATAAGTAGATAACATATATGACTTTCAACAAATACTAATCTAACTTATCAAATGAAAAACCATTTAGTTCAAACAAGTAGATTGCCTCTACGTAATTAATATGGCAGGCTGTTCTTATCCCGTTATCTCATTTGATACAACGTTCCTTGTTCGTTAACGTAATCTACTTTTAGTATACTGATTTAGGTCATTAAACAGCGATTGGTGTCTCCATTATTCATAGGGGAAGGGGGAAATTATAGACCCACCTTTTGTTAAAATGGTTTAGTTTGTCACTCAACGATTTTTTTTTTCCACACGAAGGCTAATTGTACTGTGACCTACGATTTAAAGTGGATTCCAATCCACTACAAACAATAATGCCCAAAGTGGGATTCAAACCCACAAACTGCTAAATCAAAGCCAAAAGCGCTAACCATTCAGTTACCAAATCAGATTTGTTAGTCGATCAAGATCTGAAAAATTACATAATGGGATGTCTCATGCGGCAATTCTAACTAAAGTTCTGAGTTCTAGATCCCAATCAAGTACTTATGCATAACGTCTGCTATTTTTCATATGAATTACACTCTTCAGAAAAAAGTTGTCAATAAGATGACTGCATATTTCTTATGTGATTATACTATCCGGATTAAAGTTTTATATCAAAAACTATTTTTATAACTATAAATGTTTTTTCTAGTTTGAGAATATTATTCCCTTTATTTTTAATTATTTGCATAAGCTTTTATATTTAATGACTAGGCATTTTTAATCATCTTAAGAAGTTGGTAGGTTGCGTTTTGTGGAGCAAGATCCAAAATAGACAAGGAGACAAAACAGTTTTTAAACAATTAATCTACTTTCTTTTATTCTTTTTCAAAACCCAAACATTAATATCAAGAAAAGGCAAAAAAATTAGTACATAGTAAAATTTAAAATATAATTATGAAAACAAAAAATATCAGGGAATTTAATATAACGTATAATTCCTAGACTGTAACTTAAATAAAATGTAAAAACACTATTCTTCTCAGAAAGGCAAAAAGTTTTTATGTGATTATTGGCCCAACAAATCAAATAAACTTAAAGTATCAGTGTTCAAAATGTGAGTGGATTCGGGTTAAAAGTTGAAAGAATTAAAATATGAGAAACGATGAACAGGTTTCTTCAGATATTTCACACCAAGAGTTCAATTCCGTTAAAAACATGCTCAAGTGTGAAACGTGTCTTATATAATGGCAAATTCATCTCTCAGCACTTCATAGCGGTAAAATCGCTAATGCAAAGATGTATGGAAATATGGTATGGACTTCGTAGTTGACTTGCGGTTTCCATGATTCTTTACAGAAATTGAATTAACTTTTTTATACCTCTCTTTGTATAATAAGACGGAAGTTGTCGCATAAGTGGACTTGATGCAGCATAAGCAACCTTTTCACTGCCGTCAAAACTTACGTGGCCTGGGACCCAACAGAAAATAATTTTACATTCCCTCACAATCAAACAAGTTGCTTTTGGGAATTCAGCGCTGTGTAAATTTTGGACATAACAAGCTAATAATCAAAATTTGAGTTTTCCAACATTCCCAAGACACTCAAGCTATTAGTATATCCGCAGAATTTACTTTAGCTTAGAGTGTACGGAAGCTGAAGCGCTCGGTTTATTGTCGTGGCTTCAACAGCAGAATTGGATTAAGAAATATGTAGGCTGTTTTTAGAAATACCATAGCCAATATGTTCTGTAGTTTTGAACCACATTGATGAATACCCTTTCCTCAAAAAATAATAAATAAAATAATAACAGAGTTCAATTTTGTAATCATTTTAGGAAACACATACATTTCGGCAGTACTCATATTCATACAGCAACAAATTCCTATCCAGTAATTAAGGCTCAAAGACTTCATTTTATTTTATTGGCTTATCAATAAGCCTCTTGCTATTTATCAGTCAGTACTAAAAACCTAAAAGTTTTCTTGTAAATTATTCTAATGAAGTATGCAACATGAGATATTGAGAAAAGATTTACCTGTTATTAAAACCGCTGTAAAAGTGAAGAATACAGTCGTGAAAATTCCGATTATCGGCAGCCATTGAAACGAGACTCTGAACATACTGAAAGGCTTACTGCAAATAAAAAGAAAACTAATTGAATCTAAATGTTGATTATTTAGAAAAGCGCCTAAGCAATTTTAGAAATAAAATTTAAATCGTCAAGTATCTTATATAAAACAATCGGAACAAAATGAAGGTGATCCAATAATTAACTTTCTTGACCATATGATAGTTCTGTAGGTTATGAAATCTTAAGTCTTCTATAAAATGGCAAAGAATAAATCAGTTCTAACAAAATACGGAAATTCTTTTGAAGTGTACATGAAGCGTTACTGAGGATATGATGTAATGAGTTGTTTACTTTTTTTTCTAAAAATGCACTTAGTATTATTCTTATTTCTCGCTATTCGTAGACAGTAAATACTATCAAAAGCTTCATTAGTATTTTTTTATTTGGAGTTATTTTATTCAGGATCCTTGAAAGCAATGTTTGCAATATAAAATATGCTCATTTTTCAAATTTTCAATGTAGTGTTTATATTATACATAAGTTACACAAGTGAAAAAAATTTATTACAATTACTTCCCCTATAAAATACATAGCGTAATTTTGTTTTAATACATAGCGTTTTTAAAATAACTGTACCTTCCAGTTGGGGTCGTCACTGTAGTAAGTAAATAAGAATTGCATTTCATCTCCATGCAACTTGTGGTGGCATTATCGAATATCACGTCGGATACATTTAATGCTGACGGACATCCACGAGTGCTGAATGGGAGCGATGGGTACTGGTATCCACTGAAGAGAGTACCATATCCAACAAAGCTCGAAAATGCTACTCCCATAAAAACACCAAATAAAGCACACTGTAAACATAGAAGATATTAAGAGAATAGAAATAAATTTATTAATTCCAGTTCATTTAAATAATATAAATCTAGCAAAAAATACTTTGTAAAATAAATTAAGAGCACAAAATTTTTAACTTTTCCTCACTGATATATAATTTTTAGAAGTAAATTTTTAAAATTTTTTTATTATAGATTTCAGGTGAAAGAAATTGTAAACATAATTTTTTTTATATAGGGTTGAAATTTTTAATTAGGGTTAAAAAAAACTGAGGGACTTTAAGAAATGAGAAGTAATTTGATTTTGTTGATTAGAATATTGTTAGGGACTTACTTTTAAAGCAAACTTATTTTGATTTAGAAAACATTGGTGTTTGTGATTTATATAGACACAATTACTTATGATTGTTCGTTTAATAAATCAAATTGGTCTTGTGAATATAAAGGAAGGGAGGATTTACGGTATGAAATGTTTTGAAAGTGACGGTCTTACGAGGATCAGAGATAAAGTGAGTTAAATAATTTACGCAGACCTTTCTTCGGTGATGACTGGTTAATTCAAACATAAAAAATGGAAGGGGGAAATTCTCAAAAGAATGTGAACAGAAACATCGTGACAGTGACGCGATATCCCAGGATATTAATCTTGGAAGGAAACGAAATCCTGATTCGTTCCTTTCCAAGATTTTTGATTAAAACACTTGAACTAATATTAATAAGGATTTTCCAAGCGCATGAATATATTCTAGTTCAGATAATATCGAATTATTAAAGAGATAAAAATAAAAACTTTAAAAATGAAAGTAGTCGGCATAACTTCGCTCCAGAGATTAGAGTTATGACGTCATTTCTGTTTGACACTTCAATTATATATTTCAAATAAACAACAGTTCTGTTGTTTGTTTGATCTTTTTAATGATCTTTCCTGTTTTCAAGCGTATATGAAAAAGCCCTATTGACATTTTTACAAACGACTTTAATGTTTTTATATTAAACATAAACATGGCGAAATTCTACAAATTAAACATGATGAAATCCTGTCAGAAGGAGACTAGATAAGCTTGAGAAAATGCTTGCGTTGAATTTTTTCTTATTCAGTTGAAAATAACATTTACCTTCTCATTCGCTTTCCTGCTGAACATCCCTACCACGAATATCCCAAGGATCGGTCCTTCCATCGTGCAATACAAAGTGTAGGTGACGGCGAGAATGCTGTCGCTATTCTGCAGTGAGAAGGCCACGCCTATGGAAATCAGTCCGAACAGCAAACCTATAAAATAGCAAGAAACATATTTGAAAATACAAAAAAGTATTTGAAATTATTTAAATGAAAAAAGCTAATTTTTAGTTACTGAAACGAAATTCAAGCATCGTTAAATCTACCGTATTCGAAGAAACACGAGTCTAAAATTACCGATAAAAAACATTTACGACTTTCCTATAGACAATGAAAACAAACTGAAATTAACATTAAAAAGTTATTTTTGTAAAGAAACAATTAGCACTTTGCATAAACTTCTTGGTGATATCAAAAAAGTATTTACTGACGAAAGTTGTTAAAAAAGAGATGAATATCTATAAACATTTGAGATTTTTCTTAACACTCCTGTTCAAATTTGATCATTTCACTAAGTTATACACACACACATACACACTTTTAAAGAACTGGTCTACATCTGAGTTGGATTCATCCTAATCCCAATATCTAGATATATTAATGTTATTTATATCCATATTCTTGATGAAAATTTGTTATTTTTATATTATATATCCATACTTTCCATAAATTAAATTTTTATATAACATACCCATATTTGCTATGAATAAATGTTTCTCACATATTACATCAATACTCTATAAATTAATGCTATTTACATATTAGTATCACTAATGAGGAGACATTAATCTAAGAATAATACTATGAAAGGGATTTTGAAGAATTAAGCTCTTTATAACCAATTATTTGTATTTTCGGCTCAATCTGCAAAATCGTTTCAATAGCTTGAGTCAGTATTAATCTTATTCCCTTTTTTAAAAAAGAAAACTTGTGAAAGTTATTTTCTCTTCACGGCAACAGTAACTGTAATTATCAAATAGCAGGCAACATTGTCACAAAATTTATGTGAATTTCTCTTAATCCAATCATTGTTACATAATATTTAGGTGTAATCAAAAGATTCACAAAGAAATAACTTAAGATGGAATTAAAATTTGTAGAATTATTATTAAGTTTCATCTAATATCTGTTTGAAAAATTAACAGAAAAATTTCATTTAATCATTGGTAAAAAATAAAAAAACAGTAATCTAAAATTTTTTTTGAAAAATGCAACTTAAAAGCATAAATTAATAAGTAAATTTATGTCACATTTTAGATAAAACTAAAACTTTGATAAAAAAATTTCTTTGTTAGAAATCCTAAGTAATTGAGATTTAATTCTTCAATGAACTAAATTTGCAAAGATTGTTGCGTTGAAAATCACTCATTGAAGTAACATTATGAAAATTGTAGCATAAGTTTGTGAAGTAGAATTCAGTTTGACTTTATCTAATTAGGCTTGCTTTATTACTTTTGTAAAAGAAAAAACTTATAAAATTCTTTAAAAGTATTACATTTATATAGAACATAAAAATCTAAAAAAAAATCACAAATTGAAAATTCCTTTTTCTAAAAATCTACCACTCATTTTGATTATGCAGATAAATAGCTAAAAATAAAATGCTTAGCATATGTTGATTTGTAAAACATTAAAAGATTTTTATAGAATGATATTTATCTTCACTATTAAAGAATTCACTAGTTTTTTAATAAAAAACAAAAACATTAAAAATATAGTTATAATAAATATAATTATTGATAAAAAAATACGAGTAGTTATATTTAACCTCTCTGTAAAATCAGTTTAATTAATTTTTTTATTAAATTTTAGCTAAATTGATTGGTAGGTTTTCTTACACAAAAACTTTGCTATGTACACAGTTCTCCTTTCGGTAAGCCAGTCACTTCCAGAGAGAGCCGGTTTTATGAAGTCGAGGACGGTAACGGTAGACACCGAGTTCAGCATGGAAGACAGGCTGCTGAGGGAGCCGCTAAAGATGCCCGCGATGCAGAGCCCAGTCAGTCCTGGTATGGCACTGAATCTTGTCACAATGTAATGAGGAAGAAGCTGAGCGTAAAATGAAAGATAGCATTGATATCTATAGAATGTTGGCATAATGTAAACTACATTTCCCATATCTGAGCTGGAAACAAAAATAATTACTGAAATCCCAATTTATATTCAATACTCGTTGTTCATGAGACAAGTGACTCTTGACAGCTTAATAATACACTTAGATTTCCACAAAGTAATGCTTTTGGATGGGGGTCTTAAAGTTTTGAATAATTAAATATATATATATATATTACCAAACAATATATTTTACACTAAATAAATTCATAAAGTAATAAAATTGATCATCACAATAAATATATTGGTTTGTTTGTCCTTCAATGTTCATTTTCTGCACACAAGTGTTAGTTAGACTGGGATCTAACGATTTAAAAAGGATTTTGAAAAAATGCAGGCCCGGAATCCGCTGAATCGAACTCAAAAGCGCTAACCATTCGGCAGCCGGCTCAACTTTGTTAATATGCAGAAGAAATTAAGAAATAAGCACTGAATGTATGCAATAATTATTTTTTTCAGGCAACTTATTAGCCTTGGATCAGTTTCAATCATTTTAAAATTGAAGTTATCATATTTGGTGTGGCTGCTATCTCATTAGATTAATAGTTACTAAATAATATACTCTACAATAATTTTTTTCCATAAAAAATAAAAAACAATAAAAAGAAGATCGCATGTAATTGCACAAAAGGATCATGAGAATTGAAACGAAATAGAAAAACTAGAAATTCTTATTTTAATGAAAAAACAACCTCGTGAAAAATTAAGGTAATTTATACATTAATTTACAGTCAACAAGATTCCTATTAAAATCTGGTATTGACGCAGATGTATTAATTTAAATTCTCAAAGATTACTTACTTGATCATACTTTGTTAAGCCAGTTTCAGCTCTGTTTAAAACAGGATCACAAGAATGATAAACTGCGAACAAAACTAAGCCTAATCCATTGCACATACAAAGAATGATACTCATGGGTAGGGTACTCCACAAAAGGGCTCTGAAAAAAGTTCAATCAAAATTGCTTTACATAAACTAAAAATCAAGAGCATCAGCAGCTATTTAGTTGAATAGTCAGTATTTTAGACTTCCACCCAAAAAAAAAGTTTAATTCACATTTCGATGGAGAATTTTTTTTAATTCTATTCACTTTAAAGAATATGCTCATTTAGCCTTTTTGAAATTTTTTACATAAACTAGGTCTTCTGTGAATACTCCAGCTTTAAAGGACCTACTTTAGAGATACTCACTTAGAGTTTTACTAAGAAGTTGCTATAAAACATGTTCCTAAAAGCTTTAAGAAAACAGAAGTGACAAAGTACTTAAAAATATTTTTCATTAAGTAACCATGGACTAACAATCCTTAACAATGATATAGGTTTTGCTCATATCGGGAATTTTCTTTGTTCGGAGTTAACTTTAGAACGATTCATTATTATAAGGTATATTTATATTCGATTTTATTTTATTTTGTTTGTCTCCTAACGATTATCTAATACATAAGAAGGCAGACGGGGCCTTCGGTTTAAAGTTGATACCAAACCGTTACATACATCTGAGCCCAAGATGGGATTCAAACCTACAAACTGTTGAACTTGAACGAACTACGAACTGAAGAGCACCAACCACTTTGCTGTTGATTTGGTACATTTATATTTGTGCAATTACTATTGTTTTTACAGAGCTTTATAAGATTTATAATGAAATACAGTTTAAAATCATTTCGGAATATATTGCATTACTTTTAATCTCTCAGCGTGATTCATTATTTAAAAAGCATTTATATATAATATGTGTAAATATATTTGATGGAATACATGTATGTATAATTAATAAATTGAGAAAAATTAATTATAGTCACATTTTGTTTTAAATTCTGTACTTACGATTGGGCTCTTTCTACACTACTCAAACTTAGAACTCTTTGTACTTCCACTTGACTTGTGGCATGAAAGGCTAATGCAGTCACAAACCCTGTAAGCAGCACATTCCAGACGGTGTATCTTGTGGTGAAATCGAAATCCAACCTTTAACATTCACAAGAAATACTACATAAAAATAAAATGTGAGAAATACATTTGAATAACAATTAATTTGATAAATTCAAATAAACTTGCTCTGAGCAAACAGATGAGTACAAATATTGATATTAGAATACAAGAGGAAGTCGGGTATTTTTTAAATATGCTTCAAAATCTCTCTCTAAATGCATTTATAAATATTTTCTGCCTCATAATGCAAAAAATAAAACGTTAAAACTATAGAAAGGAGCATTTAATGTGAATTGCACTTGAAACACAAAGAATAAATTGATCCAATTGGAGAGTAAAACTATCAGAGATCTTTTTATCTTTACTTTATAATCGTCAATTACAGTGCATACGGTGGAAACGATGTTACTAGTCATACAGTCTCATTGAAGCAATGTGAGATTAAGGATTCATTGAAAAAAAATGAGAATACGTATGTGAGAATTCTAATTTTTGGGAGTCGTTCTAAATACTTGGAGAAAAATACTCCTACACAAGCTGTAAATTATGTACTAATATATATAGAACAGACCAAAATATTCTCGTGATAGTGATTTAATTATATAAAGTTTAAATATTATCTCTCTTCGCAACTCTCCTCGCCCAATATTTTATGTCTTGACTTAATTAATGAAAGAAATTCCATCACGAATGAAGTAATAAAAGTTTAAGAATTAAGTAATATTTTTTAAACAAATGACATCGATATTAATACAGAAAAATTAGAAAGTTTTTTTCATGAACTAATAATCATCAGCCCTAATAATGAATTTTAAAAGAAAGTGGTTCAAAAGATTATTTCAAGAAATCAATAAAGGGGTTGATTTCTTGATATATTGATTGAGAATTTGCAAAAACATTACATAAAGTTCACTAGAAAAAATTCATTACATTTCACTAGAAAAAATAAAAGGCAAATCACTTTCAAAAACAGCTGGGTTGTCAAAATAGTTTCGATATAAAATTTGCCCTTTTAAGATAAAACAATCCAAGACAAAAAATAAATAAATAAATAAAAATAAAAAAATAAAAAATGTTATTTTTAAACAATAAATACGAAAAATTGTTAATTTTAATCAACAACCGCAAAAAATTTTAATCAATAATTAATGACCAAAATTTACGATTGTTGCCTTTTTATTACTTCAAATCACTGAAATAAAATCCGATGAAAACGATTGATGGATGTTGAGTTACTGACAAAATCTAAAATGTTATCCCTGCAGATGTTTCAAGTAAGAAATTATGGTGACTTATGTTGTGAGGTATTTATCATTTTTGAGTGAAATCCTATAGAAATCACATCTCGTGGTTCAAGACCAGTTCAAGATTTCTAAAAGATCACTGATGATAATAGAGACTCGTCTTGTACTGATTCTTAAAATTTGGCTACTTTCAAAATAGAATGATAAGAGTAACTCTCTAAGTCAATACACATTTATAAATATATGAAGTTATAAAGTAGTAAAATTGGATCTATTTTGTTAGTACTCACTGGAAAATGTTGAGTCTGCCTCCTTCTTTGGATCGCTTGAAAATTTCGGCAACTCCACCCACCTCCAGAATGCCCTGGACGTAGACGGCGAAGAGGCAGACGAACATGAGAGACGCTTGCAGGACATCTGCCCACAGGACTGCTTTCAGCCCTCCCTGAAAGAAGTCAAGATATCATTCACCGTAATTACTGCATTTCGGTATAGCCCTTATTTAACACAAACTCAATTATTACAGTAATTTTATTTTCCATGCTCAAGACGATAAAAGTTATATTGTAGGATTTTCCCTGAAAAACCGATATATCTGTTTAGAACTAAAGCTGTGGGATTAAATATGAAATTTTATCCTGTTACAAAATAATTGTAATAAATCAAAAGGAATTAATCTAGATCAAGGAATTATGCAACATTATAAGGAAAAATTGACCAAATTTTCAATTTAAAGTCGTAAGTTTAAAAGCTATTTGAGCATGGTTTTCATTAAATAACTATTTATTCTAACTATGGTCAAGTAAATAAAAATATTTTCGAAATGTAATGTTATTTCTCTCGCTCGGTTCAGGAAGAAAATACCAATTAATTTCAATCTTGTTACTTCACCATAGTTAAATTTACGATGTATAATGAGTTTTTCACCATCAAAACATGATATAAAAGATTTGGAAGGATTTTGTCATGTTCCTAACAATTTGAGAGATTGAAAGTAACTATTGGTAACTTTTCTTTCAATCTCATTTTAAACACTACCTTCCCTTGCTAATGCAAACACGTTGATTTCCCGACACTGTAAGCAGAATTTTGCCACAAAGTACATTACTTGATGGCGTTCAAGATCATTGAGTTATCTGTTTCATTTGCAGTTTTCTATTGCAAAATATTTCTCCTTACCCAAACATTACAATGATATATTGAATAGTTTCTAAGAATAAATCATCTTTGATCCTTCAATGATGCGCAAATTCTGATATTTTTAAAAGTAATTTTTATTAAAATCATTGCTTTTGCATATTTGCACATTAATTTAGAAAATTTCCTAACATTTTTCATTATTATTAGGGTGTTTTGTGTGATTATCAGTATTTTATATCTTAAATTGGTGCTATTACATTAAATGATTTCATCTTTTATGAATAGAAAGCATATTTGATTACATTTTACCAATCATGGTTTGGTTTGGTTTGTTTGTCGCTCAATGGTCATTTTTTGCACACGAGGGCTAACTAGACCGGGATCTATGGTTTAAAGTGGATTCCGAACCACTACAAACATCCATGCCCAAGGTGGGATTCGAACCCACGAACAGTTGAACCGAAGGCAAGAGCGCTAACCATTCGGCTGCCAGCTCAGCTTACCAATCATGGATTTAATTATATGCGATTCTAACACTAGGGACAAGAAACAATCTCTGAGCAACACACAAGTTTGATATTCATGAATAACGTATGAAAAGCAAATGAAATTGAAATCCGATTATTATCACTAGACTACCTTGAAGACAAATCAAATTATTCGAAATGCATTTCTCAATATCCCTTTTATTTGGACATTTAAATAATAGCATATGAGAATTAAATATTATATCTAGAAAACAGACGAGATATGATAATCAAAGTCAAACAATATATGCATATTGGAGTCTCTATATCCAAAAATTGTGAATAGATAATGACACAAAGAGAAGAAAGATTAATGAAATCAAGAGAGAAATATTTTACCTTTCAAGTATCCGAAGTTTCATGCTTGATACGGGCTATTAAATTGAATTTTACCCTTGCAACTAATTTGTTTTTAATATTTATCTACATATTAGTTACCACACATACTTTGCATCTTTTAAAAATTAAAATATAAAAATCAGTGGCTATATATATATATATATATTTCGCCTCGTATTTAATAAATGACACTTTTAGAAAAATTTAGTGGAATAAAACTTTGAAGCATTTTATTTTATTTTTCCAAAAAATGAAAATACTTGCGACAAATGATTATCAAAATTTTGCTGTTATTTTTAGTAAGCTTTTATCGTTATTTTCTATATTTTTTTACTATAATTTTTGTTATGTTCAATTAAATTTTAAGCAAAAAATAAATTATGTTTACTATTATTTTCAATAAAATTTTAAGCAAAAATTAAGCAGTTTACTATAATTTTTACTATTTTTATACTTTGCTTGAAAAAATCTTTCCATTTTTGCGAATGCTAATTTTGATTTTTGAAATATATTTATAGAATATGTATAGTAATTTTTTATTAGTTTCCTGGCTTCTGCAAGCAACACATTTGTATCTTTATGTTTAATTTTGAAAATTAAGCATCTAAGGATTAAAATAAATACTTCGATTAGGCTAGTTTACCATACTCAAACAATTAATCTAAATGTACTTATCGATTATGGTTAAAATTTATGATAGTATATATTTTGTTATCTGATAAATCCATAAAGAAATGAGAAAAAATGCTCAGCTCAATTTCCTTCTGTTGTATTTGTGTAATTTACATGTAATTGTGTTTCCATTATTTTTTTAAATGCAGAGATGCATTTAAAAAAAATGCCAATTGTATATGTTAAAACCTTGGATAAATAGGAATGCTTGACCATAACTTAATGAATAAACGTTGTACTTCATAATTAATGACAGGAATAATAGCTAATGTAGTCCTAAATTACATGCAAGTTATTTACAGAAATAAACTCTTTCATACGATTTCACAATGGGTTATATTTCACACTTGTTTGAGGGCATCATTTAACGCTGAGAAATACTTCAATTTTTTGAAAAATTTTTATATCTGAATTTAAAAAGCCACTTTTTATTTTTGTTGATATCATAAAATATAAAGCTTTGATTGAACATTATATATCTAAATATAAAATTTACGAAATAAAAATTTATCTTAAAATATCGTCAATATTATTTATTTAAATATTCAGCTGTTAAGCTTTCAGTATGGTGATTTGCTTTGGAAACAATCTTGTTCGATAATACTACTTATTCTATAGATTTTTATTGCATTTAATGAAACTTTACTAAATGTATTTATTACATTAAAAAACTGAAATTATTGTATACCAAAAAATGTAATACTGTATAAAAAAAAAGTAATTGTAATATTTCATAACACTTGACGCGTCATTTCTAGTTCATTACTGATAACTTTATCCTTAAAGACATAACTATTAAAATGTTAATGAACATTTTGCAACTTTTTTAAAATGATCTCATGCTTGATGTGAGTAATGAAAAATATATTAAGATGTGTATACTTACAACTGCACAGTAAAAAGTACACACAAAACCAATTATAATAATTGACATTTCAAGTGAAATATCTGTGACCGCACTCAAAGCAAGCACTGGAGCGTAAAGAATCGCGGACATTAGAAGAACCTGAAAAAAAATTTAACACAAGTTGTTGAATAAGTTCAAAGCTATAGAAAAACCAACGACTATAGCTTAAAAAACTTACCATTTGAATGATGAAACATGCAGAAATAATTTTTCTAGAAGTTTTTCCATATCGAATTTCAAGAAACTGAAAATATGTATAAGAATACATCAGTAAATATAGATATCGTAATAATTTAATGTACGCAACTCTAAAAATTAAAAATATCAAAAGCAAAAGATAAAACTTCAATATATCTGATGAAAAGTATCTGAAACTATGAAAGATTTGAATCTTAGTCATTATTCTTGTCAAATTTATTGCATAATTATATACTAGTTTCAGTGAAAATATAATGATGCTTTGATTAAATGAAATGTAATTGTATTAAGTTATTAACCAAAAAAGTTAAATAATGTACAGCATTCATTTTATTAGCACTTAATAAGTAAGTATTTTTCAAAATCCTGATTTCTATGGAACAGTCAATTTTAATTCTTCTAAATATAATACTAAAAATAGCTTACTTTCAAAATTTGAACTTAAAATCTAGAAGTATACCTTATTTATAAGTATTGCTATCTTACAATCTTTAAACAGTATTTTCAATTTACATAAAAGAAACTTCCATTTCAAATTGTTAAATAAAGGTATTCACTAACTTCGTAAGCAGAAGACACTTTGCATTTGAAGAAAACCGGGATTACGCAGTAGGCAGCGAATACAATGCCAAGTACCATGGTTGAGAAGGCGTTTAGTACCTGTTGCGCTCCGAATCTATAATTTTCTGATGGGATGCCGATCATGGGAGAGGAGGAGAAAAATGTGGCCACGATGGAAAAAACAACCGGAAACTTCCACATGTTCTTCCCTGCCAACAAGTACTCTCCGGCGTTTCCCTGGTGCTTTTCGGACACCTGGAACTTAATTCCGATAGCCATGGAGGTGAGCAGCATTGCAAATATGACAGCATAGTCCACGATCCCCAACACGTGCAGATTCTCACTCATCTTATCTAATTGTAGCCCAGAGTGAAGACGAAACGCTCCGGAGTGATTGAATAGTCTGCAATATGAATTTCTTACTGAATCAGGAAATAATCTCTGAAGTCTCTGACAAAGCAATATTTCTTTATTAAAGCAATTGCAGGTTTATTTTTTTAATCACAATTAAACACGTATAATTTATGTAGAGTAAAATTATGTTCTTCATAAAATTTGTTTTCTTAAAGAATGTGTGAGATTTTTAAACTTGACAAACGGAAGCACTATGTTCGAGAAATTATACTTACTTTCGATATACTTGTCACTACAATGCAATAAGCCGAGTAGGTAATTGCTGAGCTATAGCCATTCAAAATTACTCCCTATAAAGATTGGTTTCTTTTAAACGTTAACAAAACAGAAAGTGTTCACTCTAATTTCTGCATTTTATGGAAACAGTTGACAAAAGTTGCTGCCGTATGTATCCATTTCCACGTCTCCAAAAACTACCACTTTTCTCAATTGCAAATTTTACCACTTGAGATTGATTGATTGACTTGAGATACAATTGAGGGCTTATTCAATTGATCTGTAATTTAAAGTGTATTGAAGATCCCTGTAATTAACCGCGATTGCTGTTGGCATGACATTCACAAAATGTCGTTTGAAAGTCAAACCAATAAGCTGTTAAATTAAAAGCTTAAGAGATAATCATTCATCGGCCAGATAGATTCGGATCCTAACTTAGGATTCTTTTTATCCACTTTTAACTTAGTCCACTTTCTGAATCCGACAAATGACTTGATTTGGACTAATAATTAAGCGTTAATTCCAACATATCTAATCAGTCCGGAATCTACCTTTTAAAGTAGATTTCCAACTATTTTATTTAACCACATCCAACGGCTCATCTATTTAACTTTCACAGAAAGCCGAATGAAAGTCAAAGTGAAAAGTTATTGTATTGAAAGTTAGAGTGTAAATTATCCGTAAGATACTTCGGATAGGATCAGAAATTAAGAACTATTTTGGTTTCTTTGCCATTTTATGCCCACTTATTACATCTGACTAATAGCTTCATTTGGATCTTTAATTAAACATGAATTTCAGATCATATATTTGAGCCTAAATCTACTATTTAAATTCGATTTTGAACCGTTTGCCTCCGCAGTTTGATTGAAGCTGTGGGAATAACAATCTGTCGAAATAAATACTGGAAAATTGATGATTCAGCAGCTAAAGTTTGGCTTTAAAATTATTAAATGTTCTCAAAATAAACTTTATACAAATACAACAACTATTATTATTTTCATTTTCAGAAGATCTAAGAAATTATATTTTATTTACTGAAACTGTAAATGCTAAGTTGTGAATTATTTAAATATTTGGTCAAGAAACTGCAGACTGCCCATGTTTCTTATATCGTAGAAGTGATTTGTCATTGTTTGCCTCCAAAAGATCATATTACTTCAAAATTATACTGTGTGTAAGCATATTGTCCAATAATTTTTGTGAAAATTAAGGATGATTTTCTTATTGGAAATAAATATTTTATTGAATAAGTTAATCACTATAAATTTTGATTTAATACTCCTTTTGCATATTATAATACATTCATAAAACTTTTATCTTTTCTACGAATCTGTTCAAATTTTTTAACTGAAAAATATGAATGGGTGTAGAAGAATGCCTCATCCAAATAAAAACAATGTTTACCAAGTTATGAATCTTTTGCTTCAAGTAACAACTTAGTCCAGCATTATTCTTCCTACAATGGATATTTCTGATCTTTTCGGTTTTGAAAAATTGTTCATCTTTGAAAGTTGACAGGCATAGCTTGTCCGTGTTTGGACCTTTTTCATCGAAACCTAACTGCAAACTAATGACTTACGCTCTTTCAGAATTCATCGTTATAGGAAGCGGTGATAAATGATGAAGATTGACGTCACTCTCTTAAATAAGAATTCATGAGTTCTATATTTAACAAAACTAAGATTGCCATATTGAAAGAGCCTATGCGTATAAAACCCAAAGTCTCTCCCTCTGTTAGAGCATGAAATGAAAAAAAAGGTGTAGCTCATGTTTCAACCTCATTATTTGAATGAATTCAAAATATGAAAGCCTGTTTAATGGCATTTGACGATGAAAATAAGCAGTTGAAGACATCACAATCCCTAATAATGATCATGCCATTGTGTAGCAAAAATTCTGATTCTCCTCTAAATCTAAATTGCATTTGTGATCTACAATAATATCATGGCTATGTTTTTTGATGATGTATCAATTTTCCAAATGTCTCAAGTCAATCAATTTTTTCTTTCGATGAATAAAATGAAATATAATAATAAATTATTTTATGGCATTCGTATTCTGTACTTCTGCTTTTCAGCTCACTTTAATATTATATTATGTGTTGATCTCTAAGCCATGATAGTATTGGAGATCACATGTTTTTCAACCCTATTGAAAATTCATTAAAAAAAGTCTCGAGTTTCTTTGAAGTAAAAGAGGCAATTCATTGTCGTCAAAGAGAACGAACAAATTTTATTAAAAATATGTTGAATCTAAATGTTTAATTCTAAAATTAAGCCAAAGTGTTTCATATAATCATGAACAGTCATGTTTTATAAAGCTTTTGTCTTAGCTGTCATACAAATTGTTATTCGGAAGGCTTACCTTTCAATTAATACCTTCATTTTTTTGCTTCATTTTTTTTCCAAAGTGTTGGCATTAGCGCTTTTTCTCAACTCAAACAAGTAACTTCTTCCTTTGAAAGAGTGGCGCAGCATGTCCATTCCTGGACTTCACCATAAAATTTAAGAAACCATTTTCTCTAAAGAAAATCCGCCCCCCCCCCAAAAAAAAAGCAAAATGCAGATTTCCTTATTTGATGAATATGCACAATATATCCGAATATGCATGATCACAATCAAGGAAATATTTTCACAAATAAGCGTTCATCTATCAACAGTTTAAATTTATGATGATAATGTAGCTTAAGCGCAAAGTTCCTTCAGAAAAAGTACAAATAATATTAAGGAAAAAAGTAAATTTACTTTTCAAATAATCTAATATTCGAAACATTTTTATTTAAATAACTTCCTCTGTTCCTGGAAATGGGAGCGGGAAATATCGGGAATCGTAATCTTTTCAGGCTAGAAAAACTGTGCACCATATTTTCATACATCACTCCCTCGAAGTGCTACTAATGTTCGCTTGTTTTTCGTTCGTATCGGAGACACATTTCTAATTCAAACACATTTGTTTTGTAAATTATCCAAACCATTGAAGCAAATCATAAACTGTTTTTCCTACTTCAATGTCATGTTTTGATTTTACCATCAATGTTTTAAATTGCTTAACATCAATTTTTCATTTATTAGGCGATAGGATTTATTTAGCGAAGCGTTCAATCGCAATCATTTATTTTTTTGTGGTCAGTTTGTTTTATGAATTATGTTTGATTTTAAATTTAAAAATCCTTGTATTTTTGTACTTGTTGAAATTCTGTATCTGTGTTGAAATGTCTTGAAATATTTTACAAATGTAGGTTTTCCTCAATTAAATATTTTTTATACTTTTAATTCTGACTTTCCAATATCAGCTAGGCACTCTTCATTATTTTTTTCACATTTTAATTTTGATTAGGTAAATCAAAAAACTCTATCTTCACAACTCTAATTTGGGGCATTTTTCTTCCTTGTGAACTTCTTGCAGTACAATAATCTGTTCCTTATTTGGTAAACAAATGGACATCTGGATCTCAATTTATCCCCATTTGGTAGACAAATGGATTTGGATTTTATTTGTATAAACTAAAATTCGGAAACATGTGTCTGCGTATTTGTAAAATGTAATTTTATGATATTTATTTACGTGTTAAAAAAAATTAAAAATGTTTATAACTGATATTCTTTTCTTTAAATAAAATAAATTCGTTAAGAAAATGAGTAAATTAGAATGTAAATTTGTGTTGTTGTCTTATTTTGTTTTGAGTTTTTTTTATTATGTTTTGAGTGTTAAGCCCAGGACACACTCAAAAGGTGGGAGTATGTTGGGGAGAACGGCAATTACAGGAGTTTTCGCCTCCTTCTCCTCGCACGCATGCGCAGTGCATCGGCGCCGCCGCTATTGTTACTTAGAGCTTTAAGTGTTCTCTTTTTTTACTTTTATATTTTAAGCACTTCTGTTTTTGGATATCTTTCGGATTGGGGGGCCCTCACGGTCTCCAGAAAGCGGAAATTGAAGAGACCACCAGTCTTCCGGTGGGACGGAACCTCCATAAAGTCCGTGCAGGAGCTTAAGTTCCTGGGTGTAAAATACGATAGCGCTCTCACATTCAACTCCCATTTAAAGGAGGGGAGACAAAATATTGTGAATGTCACAATGGCACTCCAACGAACGGCTAGGGTTCTCTTCGAGCGTGAGCCTGAATTACTCAAACGCCTATATAGGAGTGGTACCGAAAGAATGGCTCTTTTTGGTGTCGGGGCATGGGGACACAGATTGGACTGTAAGACCTTCTGTGGCCACCTACAGAGTGTTGAAAGACCGGCACTCATGGCATTCACCAGATGCTACAGGACAGTTTCTACAGCTGCCGTACAAGTGCTAGCGGGCGTCCTACCGCTAGATATAAAAGCAGGCATAGAATATGCAAAGCTAATGGTATTGGTGGAGCGCAGGCCATATTTCTTTCACGAGGTAAATCTGCGGCCAGACGATATAGAGCAGAGGGTAGACATTCTGTCATGTCACCCTGCGGAGCGTTGTAGCGTGCCTTTTGATAGCGAAAAGCCAACTGGCGAGGGTCTGGAAATCTTTACAGACGGATCAGGCATTGATGGTAAAATTGGTATAGGGTTCACCATCTTGTACTTTGGGCATGAGATCGTTACTTATGGTGCTCGACTTGGCGACGAGAATTCTGTCTTCCAGGCGGAAATTTCGGCGCTGAGACTGGCGCTAGATTGGCTCAAAGTACACCCAGGCAACAACACTTGTCACATATACAGTGATTCGTTGTCATCCCTTTACTCCCTGGCCGATCCAAATAACCAGAACATCTTGGTAAATAAAGCAAAGGACTCATACCAGGAAGCCATTAGTAAAAGAGAGGTACGCTTACATTACGTGCGAGCACATGTTGGCACTTTCGGAAACGAAAGAGCCGATTTACTGGCCAAAGAGGCTGCGAATCTTCTAGAGCCAACGCTGGACCTGTCACGTCCAAGGTCGCACCTGATAAAGGTGCTGCATAAAGAAGCACTGCGGGTATGGCAACTGAGATGGGACAATGAAGAGGTGGGTCGTCAGACCTACAAATTCTTTGAAACTGTTTCTGATAAAAGAGTTTTCGGTAATGCTATCGTTGCCCAAATAGCGACAGGACACGGACGTGTGCCGGAATACCTTCATAAACGAGGATATCCGATTAGCGAGTTATGTCGCTCGTGCAATGTTGTGGGAGATTGTCTCCACTTCGTGCTGTCTTGTACCAGGACCTCGGAGGAAAGGAGTAAGCTGGTGTACAAGAGCGAAAGCTTGAGTACCATCCTGGACCGGCGCAACTGGTCTATCTTGAAAAGGATAATGTCCATTGTGTCGGATGACATTCCAATGATGGAATACCAGCGTGCTTCTGACGATGGACCGGTCGAGAGCTGGGATATTGAGGAATAGCATAGGAATTGACGGTTCGTAAAGGAATTTTAAAACAAATCTTTAACGAGAATGAATGCCATAATAAGTGAGTGGGTGCCGGCGAGACTACTCGCCTCATCAAGGTATGGTTCTGTGGCTCGTCTACCGAGGCAGGTGGCGGCTGTTGGATGGTAGACTCGAGTTCAAAGCTTCGAGTTGCAAGGTATGAAAATTAGTTATAGAAGCCTCAGCTTCTGGCACTAAGCCTCGCAAACTCGATCCCCTTCTGTCCCTTCTGTATGTGTTGTCTAATAAATGTTTTGTACTATGATGGCTTCTATTAATTTATTTATCGGTGAGATACCTGCTTTGGATTAAGTATTCTCCATAATCTGTACTTAGTTTCAGTCAATGAAACACAATTACGCGAACTAAATCAAACATTTTTTACTAAAATTGTCTCCCCGTCATTTTTACTGTAAAATTATATGCTCATCTCAAGAGATTTTAAAATCTGAAATAAAAAAATAGAAAAAAACTTGAACCACAAATTATTTTGTTTTTAATAAAAAAAAACATTAAGATAATTATAAATTGTTAAATAAAACTAAATGAAATAAATACTAACTTAGTATAATAATACTGCATCATTTCTCTTTTTAAATCATATATAATTTATATTTTTATACGTAATGCTTACTATTTCACATATTTGCGCATACTAATATATATATATATATATCCAGAGATAAAAATAACTGTAACTGTAGAAAGTATAATGGTGTTTAAAGACTAAAATTTTAAACCCAGATGAACTTCTTTAAATATTAATTTCTTTAGATTAATCAAAAATACCAACAGTATTTTGGATTTTAAATTTTGTAGAATCAAAAATGAAACATCAACAAAAAAAAAAAAAAAAAACATCGATATTAGTTAATCATGATTTAGTTTAATGTACAAGATCTTTTTCTGTCTGAAATAAATCTTCAAATTTATTTAAGTTAATTTTTTCTTAGCATTCAAGGAAAATACACTTTTATGAAAATAAAACTTATTCTTTAACATTTTTTAATGTTTTGTGATATATGCAGACTTAAATCGTCAGAGTAAAAAACAATGAAATAGAATTGAACAAAAAGATTAATAAGTAAAAGTTCTAACGGAAAATCAAAAAGGAATGCAATTAAAAGAAGCAAGAACAAAACATGAAACTAATCTACTCACCAGTTAGGATGATTTAAAAAGATTACAGATGTAAAAACAGAGCTATAAAAACGGGTACACTTTCTAGACAGAATTTACGATCTTCACTTCTCAACAGCTGAACCGATAAGAAGCACGCAGGTCACTCACACATATCATGTAAAAATTGTTAGAAATTTTTTGACAATTCCGAATAAGTTGATGATTAAAAATATTAAATAAGCACATTTTAAATAAATGTTCTCTGTTTTCCCACTAGATAACTAAAAATGATACGAGTAATCCATAGTTATGTAAGAATTTGCTTTAATCCCTTTTTGATAACTGCATCAATAAAAGATTCACTATACACTGCGTAAAAAAAGTAGAAAACTTGATTTTGTAACAATAATCAAAAAATATTTTATTTTTACTAAAATTTCTATTAAAAACATTTTACAAATATTTTAAAAATAACTTCAGAATTATGATATTCAAACATAAAATATTAATGGCAACAAAAATAGTTTCTCTTTTTTGAAACTTTGTAAAAAAAGTAGGACAGAATTATAATGAATGAAAAATAGTGATTTTAATAAGGAATGTTCTTCCCATTGGCTTTTATAACTTCAAATATTCTGTTTGGAAGAGAGTTTTATAGAGATCGAACTTCTGTTTAACAAAAATTCTCCCACGAGTCATTCAATGCTTCTCGAAGCTGAGTTAGAGAATCTAATTGCCTTCCATCAGCCTAAACTTGGCAAACTATCATTGCCCGGATGTTTTCCACTATATTAAGGTCAGGACTTTTGGCTGGCCATGCTAAAACATCCACATTATTTGTTAGGAGCCAATGTTTGATTCCAGTCGTGGTGTGAATTGAAGCTCCGTCTTGCTGAAACTTCCACTTTTCACCCTCTCCCCCCCAATCAGAGTCATAAAGAAGAAGCTCGAAATTCAGCACTTGAATGCAGTCTGTATGTTTTTGCCTACCATTTAAGAAGACCAGACTTGTCCTTCCTCCGTATCCAAAAGCCAACCAAACCATTTAACTCCCACCTCCCATTTGTCGTGTTGAATAGTATTCATCTTCATTCTCCAGACAATGCCTGTAGTGATGATATCCATCTGGACCGTCTAAGTTAAATTTCTCTTCATCGGAAAATATCATAGAAGGCCATTCTGTAGTCCAGGACATGTGCTCCTTAGCCCACGCTAAATGGTTATCAATGTGAGCTTGTGTCCACTTAGGATGATGTTCCCGTTTTTTGAACATGAATTTTTAAGATCTTTTAATATAGGTGTAAACTATTTGTTTCGTCACATGATTAAGTCCTGCTTGATTTCTGGCCTTTGAAACACTTCCTTTGTTGTTCTTAAGCACACGAACCAGTTTTCTGTCTTCACTTGGCCTACCAGTCTTCATTTCTTTCCATTTTTATAAGGATTTCTGATGAAGTTTGAAACTGTATTGGGGCTCACCTGTAACAATCGAGCAATCTCTCTGACACTTTTACCATCATTTTGACATGCAAAAATTTGGCCTTCTTGAAAATCGTTCAAAGGTATTCCTTTAGGCATTTCTGAGAACGGAAAAACAGCGTAACTTTTAAACAAATTATATTTTTTGACAGAAAAGAATAAAACAAACTACAAAATCCTTGATTAACTAAAGGTCAACTCACTAAAAACATATTTAGCTAGCGACCTACTATTAATTTTATTATTAATATTAGTCGTAGATGTTTAATTTTTGCCTAAAATGAAAAAAGGGTCATTAAACTAAATCTGCATAAATATCTGGTAGTTAAGAGAAAAAAAGAGATATTAATTGGCAAAAAACACTGTCCTTCTACTTTTTTTTGTGCAGTGTATAGACATTCATATATATAGCTAGGTATGTGTGTTTAAAATATTAAAACTTTTGATACATCATATTTAAAAATTTTGATTTAAGCAACTGTGTTTAATTTAGACCGTAATTATCATTAAATCCAGAATCCAGTCAATTATCTCCTGAACAACTCGACGAATTTTAATATAATTGGACACGTACATAGATTGATGCATTGCAATACTTTTATCCATGCAACAGTTATAAAACACGCGCGTGATCATGCCTAGTACTTATTGGAGTCGGAAGGTATGCAACAGCGGTTTCAGAAGAAGAAAATGATTTAATAGGGAGAATGCTCCCATTTTACAGATACAGTTCTCGCAGTGTGATTTTATAGGAACAAGCAGTTTATGAATTCCGGTGGCAATTGGTCACACTCGTTTAGCAACGTAGTTTGGCTGAACCAGTGAAGTAATGACCTGGCTGGTTCTCGGAAAGGATATGCGAGTTGTAGTTGTCCTCTCATAGCGTCGGCGATATTCTCTATAGAGTTGGATTCTGGAGACCTGCTGGGCCAATCCATCCGGCGAATATCCTAACTTTCTAGGAACTCTCGACCAGAAGAGCTCTATGTGGCTTCACGTTATCGCCCATTAATATTAACTCAGCTCCAACTGCGCCCCTAAAAAGGTAAATATAGGGCTCCATGACCAAATCCTTGTACCACATAGCAGTCACACTCCTCTATCAAAGACATGGGTGGGTGTGCGGTTATTTAACATGATGCCTGATCATACTATTATACCTCCGCTATTATAATGGTCGATTTTAAGGACATTAAAAAGGAATTCAGAATGTTCTTGATTTTCTCTACGTTAATGTACAACGGGGATCTATATTTAGGATGAACCAGGACTCTTCAGTGAAGAGAATGGCCGACCACTGATCCATACTACAATCTTTATGCTCTCTGCACTAGTCTAAACAGACTCTCCTGTGCGTAGAAGTGATAGGAACGAAAATCGCAGGTCTTCGTGCAAACAACCCTCTTATAAAATCTTCTGGAAATAGTCACCTTTGAAATTCAGGTTCCTGTTGCTGTATTCAACCCACGAAAGAGCTGAGAAGCTATCACATCCCTGTTACGCCTCACTAGAATAAATAAATAGCAATCATAGCTCTTGGATGACCTTGTCCAGACTTTTCCTCAATATATCCGTTCTCCTGGAACTGTTTTCCATAAGTTGCACAAGACGCTGGGAGTTAAATCGAACTCTCTACAAATCTAAAAGACTGGTCTTCTTCGAATTTCTCTACAATTCTCCATTTCATTCCATCCTCTAAATATTGGTGATTACAAATTGTTACTGTTATAATCTGAATTCAATTGATTGCTGCACAAAACCACCAAGAGATTCGGTCAGGTGTTCTGGAAACAAAAAGTGTGTTTTGGGACTCGCACTCATAAAAGCTGCTTCTCTTCTGGCTCCACCCGCAACATATATTTGTACGTTTAAGTATTCCGCACCTCGAAGTACATTTCACATTTCCTTCAGTCTTGTCAAGAAATTCAACAGAATATGCAATTTTTCTTTATGTTGAACACCATTGTACCTATAAATATAATTAATATTATATAATTTATTTTCTTAATTGAATTAATATTTCAATTAAGAAAATAAATTATAGAATATTAGTTTTTATGAAACTATGGAGCATTATCTATGGAAATATAGCTTAAACATATTTTCTCTTTACAATTGTCAAATATATTTACTGAGATGAAGTTCTTTAATGGTTAATAAGTATTTAGAAATCACCATAAAGCAATTCTGAATCTTCTCTTATCTTGTGATGCTCAATATATTGCTATATAATTCTAATGCTGATCAGATTTCTTATAATTCATAAAAATCATGTGTATGAGTATTTAAAAGAAACAGATAAATATTTCACACATAAATCCTTAATCATTCATGAGCTTTTTAATACTTTCATGAGCAAAATTTCAGATAAACATCTGATAATATGAATGACATGCTTCACTGGTTAGAAATTTATACAAACAATTTTGAATCCTTTTACATTATTTGCTGAATAAGTTTCTTTCACTAACATGTGTTTTGCATTCATAAATATTCATATAAGAATACTGTTAATCAGGTGTTTTTGAGTTCATAAAATATCATGCATAAATAGGAAAAAAAAGATAAAATATCACAAATGTGATTCTCATTTTAATCACTTTTTACCTTAAACTCAATGCTAGAATTTTGTTGGGTATTATTCCGTATTTCTAATTCTCCAAGTCCACTATATGTAAAAAACTAATACTTCCTGAAATATATTTTAACTTGCTTATTGTATAAGCATAAAGCTTCAAATGTATTTAAAAAATTCAATGTCGCACAATGTGAAATTTTTCATTCATTTAAGGATGATATACATTATAACAGTGTTTACAAATTCTAGATGTAAACTATAACTGATCACACCAAAATCATATAAAATGTATTTATTTGTTTTCCTTTTATTGATTTTTTTTAAATTCATACAGTTCATCAAAACAATTCTGTCCTATATAATTAAGATACATATTAGTTGAAACAAGATTTTTGGAATGCGTAGAAATGTTTATGGACAGATATAAATTACTTTGTGTACACGACATAAATATTCAAAAGATAACATAAAGTATTAAAACGAAAAGTTATGTATGGGATAGATATTAAACTCTTTTTCTTTGATAGAAGTGCATGAAAACAAACAAAACTATTTGATTCTGTATATATATAAATGAGTTTCTGGCAAAACTTTGCTGTTTGACTGAAAATAATTCAACATATTTATGAAGCATAGAGTCCATTTTACAACCAAAGTAATACTAAAAAATGACTGGTATTTCTCTCTCTCTCTCTTTCATGGATCATATTGAAAGCATTTTTCAAGCTGAAAAATTGTTTTTATCATTAAATAGTGTCAGAGATAAATTGGACAAAATTCCAATTATGTTATATTGATTTTATGTTAAGGAAACATGTTATCTAATAATAAAAGAAATTAGAAAATGGAAATATAAACTTAAATTTGTTTTCAGTCCACAAGCTAAACAAAAAATTTGAAGGGCTCAACTGAAGCTGTTGTAAGCAACAGAGAAATATAATGACTGAAATTAAAATACAGAGTGACACTATTTTTATGAAAATATCATGAATATATTCTTAAAATGGCGAAATAATAATCTCGCAATACTGAAATATCAATTGATTTAAAATAATTCTAAATAATGAATATATTTTTTTAATTATAATCATTATTTGTGAATAAAAAATTTTGTAAATAAACCAAAATAAAAATAAAATTTCTTATTTACATGACAAAAAACATATATTCTGCTACAATCAAATTTTGTTGCTTTTTGAACTTTTCAAGCAAAAGTAATAATAAATGAAAAAAAGCTATTCCACCTCATCATTTACTCGAAGCATTCTGAATGTTTCTGCTGAATCAGTGCTGTGATTTAAACCTGAATACATTTCAGCTGCTGAAGATGGATTATAATATAAAAAATCATCCTTTTTCTATAGAGAATTTGTTGAACTTCTCACAGTTATTTTAAGTTTGGCACAGCAAACAGAATTTCTTTTTGATTCTTTCGATTTGTAGCTGTGACTGTGTTGACAATGTCAAGTTTTAATAAATATTACTCTGAAAGAAATAATCAGACTTTAAATTTATGTATATTAAATTTAATATATATATATATATATATGTATATATATATAATATTAAGTAATGCAAAAATATTCTTAATTCTTACCTTTTAAAATGCGATTGATAACGATACACAATCCATTGTACACACATCATAGATGAAAGAATGTTTTTAAAATTTTCTGCATCTTCATTATTTTGGATAGGCAATCGCATTTGGAATCGATAACACCCACTGGATAAGTATAAAATTTTACTAAATACATTTCGCTTGAAATCAATAACGACGGAATCGATTTGCATTAAATTGGAAACTAAAGTAAACCTGCGAGGACAGAGTGTGATGCAAAGCGCGTGTTTCGCCAATAAATTTTAGAACTGTTTCTTCCTCGCCAAGGCTTCGTAACGTTGAAGGTTTGCTATATATCAGGGATGGCAAACCCTTTTTGATGTCCATGCCACAGAATCATACAAATTCTTTTTTAAATAGGTGACGTGCCACAAAAAAATTTAATTCGAAATGTTATCGCGGTGAAATTATACGTATATATAGTCAATTAAAGAAATAAAAGCAATTCTTCTTTAAACATTTTTTATTAATCAATGTTTTACAAAAAGCAATATACTAGAAACAAAATTCACGTTAAAAACAATTGTTTTTAATGTGATATTTGTTGCTGTACACAAGATGATAAAGATTTAATATTTGGTTCATATTTAGTTCATTTTAACAGTACGCATGCGGAGCTCGATTCATCCGTCATTCTATTCCTATATTTATTTTTTATAAAATTTAATTCTGATAATTAGAGATTTACAAGCCCTCGTCGCGCGCGATAAAAATATTGATAAAATTGCCTTGCTAATATTTTTTAACAATTAAACATGTCAGGAAATGAATGCCATCTAGTTAGAATTTCATGTTCTGCAATTTTATTTATTTTGTTCAATAATCGATTATTTTTAATAATTTCTTAAATCAACAAATGTTTAGTTCCATATGGTACTTGATTGCAATTCAACTAATTCCATTTCTAATTCATTAAAATTTAACCACACATTGATATTTAAATTTAATTTTTCAAATGATATTGTATCAGGGTACAAAATTAATT
This sequence comes from Latrodectus elegans, assembly GCA_030067965.1. NCBI lineage: Eukaryota > Metazoa > Arthropoda > Arachnida > Araneae > Theridiidae > Latrodectus > Latrodectus elegans. Next base: position 119,696,912 of record CM057813.1, read on the forward strand.
TTAAAGTTTCTACAAATTCTTTAAGCTGCTAAATCTTGTAGAAAATTTCTGAATCAGGAATTGAATTACCATTGAAAATTCTCATGTTAATAACTGTTTGTTTGGCTTTTCGTGACATTAACTTTCGAAAAAAAAATTGCATTCGGAAAAAATTTATATGAATTCGAAAGAATATCACGATTAAAAATCTGAATTCCACCTCGAACGCTTTGATTAAGACAAACATTATAATGACTTTTATTAACACCTTGTAATTTTATATTTAATTTATTTAAGTGAGAGAATAAATCAGTGAAAAAAATATAACTTTGCCAGCCCTTCTACATCCAGTAATTGATTGTATTAGTCAAAATTGTTCTCATTGTTGTTTAGAAATAATCTTATTTCCTCCAAATGGTCTCCAAATCTTTGAAAACATTTCCGCAGCTTAACAAGCGTATTTTATTGCATAAAAATAAGCTATTGTACGAAGAGTATACTTCGTTTAACATTTCTTGAAATTCTCTTCTATTTAAGAGCTCGCGCTGATATAAAATTGACTAATTTTGTTGCAAAACTCAAAATATCATGAAACACTTTTAAACCTGTTTTGGCACAAAATAAAATAAAACTTGTTGGTGAATAAGGCAATAAAAATCAAGAATTTCGTGTCCAATACGTTTTGTAAATATATTTATAAATCTAGTTTCCCGTCCAGTTAAGCTACGGGCACCGTCAGTTGTATCCGACACAAATTTAGAAGGATATATTTCTCTTTTTTCCAATGCATCCATAACAGCATTTCAAATGTCTAATCCTTCTGTTGTTATTGCTGCTGTTAATGTTGATAAACTAATTAGCTCTTCTTTAATATTGTTTTGAATAAAATAACATACAAAAATTTCTAAGCAAGCAGAGCCTGTTACGTCGGTGGACTCATCAAGGCAAATGAATATAAAATCACAACTTTATATGAATTTTTTGTTGAAAATTTGCATTTTCTGCCATACTCAAAATTTTATTTTTTTCACTGTTTTCCTAGCTATCGACATATTTTTAATTCTTTGGATAATTTTATCTTTACTTTATAAATCATCGAATAACTATGGTGCACATTGCAGCCAAGCATCTTTTAAAAATTCGCCTTCATTAAAAGGTTTCGCATAATGAGCAATAGTTTTTGAAACTTGATAACTAGCAGCAGTGGTGTTTGATTGAGTTCCACTATATTTCATTAAAGATGTAGTTTGAGCCTTTTTATTTTTTAAGCACGTGATGTATACTCCTTTTGCTCTTCTACACTTCGATTGACGAGAAATTTATGGTTTGTTTCATAATGACATTTTACTGAAGATGTTCTACAGACTACAATTTTAGAACATAAAATACAAATTGCTTTACTGTCCTTTTCATACCGTATCTATCGGTCTACCAAGCTTGATATTCTCTGCAACTACATGTTTCGGATAATTTCGATTTCTTCATCGAATTAGGCATAATAAGAAATTCTGAAAAACATATTTTAATAATATTGTTATAAAATGAATAATTTATTCTGCATTCGTGTGCAAGAACATATTTCGTCACATATTAAAGTACTAAAAATATTACCAACACAACAAAATAATATATTAATTCAAAATAATTTTAATAATTATTTCTATACTTTACACTAATTTAATGATAAATAATTTCTCATAATATTAAAATATTTTATTGTTCAAAATTAAGCAAAATAAATTATAAGTTTAGTAACTTTTAATACCTTGAAGTTGTTAGATGTTAAAACTTCAGTCGTGACGCAATATATTGTTGAAAAAAAATGCAGAATGTAAAATATGAAATAATATGTAAAAATATTTAACTAAGAATAACATTATCTATTTACAATAAACGGTTATATATTTTTTAACAAATCACTGAAGTTTAAAGACGACGGTTTACTAAAATTGACTAATGGTGTCTGTCATCTGATTCGAGTTCTGTGACGCAACAACGTGCAATAATGTTAGAAGGATACGCAAAGTATTTTATCTAATGCGCATCTTTATATACTTCTGGAGACTTCATGCGATACTTTAATAATAAAATGTATTATTTGACATTTCTTGTTAACATACTAAGATAAGCATTCAGTACTACAAATTTATATCATAAATTAAGTGTAGATTAATAATTTTTAATTAATTTCTATCAAAAAAGATAACTTATAAAAAAATAGTTTTGTTATCGTGCGTGCCATCAAAATTTTCAAACGTGCCATTAGTTCGCCATCCCTTCTATATATATATATAAGTCGCAACCCGGTATTTTTTAGCTTTGAATATAGAAGTCCTAACGCTAGGACACAATAAGCCAGTATGCATAATATTTGAATAAAATTACACATTAAAAAAATTACCAATATGCAAATCACTATTTATTTTACAAAATATGTTTCCTTTCAGATAATTTTACTCCCAAATAAATCTGGTAGTTTCTTGATGACTAAAAAAAAGTTAAGTCAACTATTTAACTGAGTAAAACTATACCTAGATCTCTTGAGGTTTAATTATAAAAAATGTTATATTATCTAGATTAATAAAATTTAAGAATCTAAAAAATAAAGCGTGCTAATGAAAAATATTTGAGCAAAATATAACAGAAAGAAATATTTCTATGTTAAAACACACACACTGAAAAATGGCAACCCTGATAGGTTACTTATAAAATAAATGACAAAGCTATGTTTGTTTGTCTCTCAACGGTCTTTTTTTTTTTTTTTTTTTTTTTTTGCGCACACCAGGGCTAATTAGACCGGGACCAACGGCTTAAAGTAGATTTCGAATCACTACAAACATCCATGCCCGAGGTAGGTTTCGAACCCACGAATTGTTGAACCGAAGGCAAGAACTAATTTTGAACGCTAACTATTCGGCTGCCATATCTATGATGAGGTTGTATGAGTATCACCTTCTGAAAACATTAATTCCCAAAATTTTAAGTGTATCAGTGCTCACGCATAAATTTTATGTATATCACAAACTTTATCATTGAAAGTATATACTCTCAATAAAAGGTTAACTTAAGGAGGAATCTAATCAAAAATTTCCAGAAGGTATCGGTTAAATATTTTTTTTTATTTTAAGAAGAATATTCGTAACCAAATATGCATATAACTGGGTATATGAAGCATTTTTCAATTACATTTGCAAATGATAGAAATAAATTATTACAAATATTTTTTATTTAAGTTAGAATTATATTTAATGATTACTTCAAAAGTCTTGAATGAATTCACTACTATAAGAGAAACATATTTTTTTATTTAAATAATCAATATTCCTTACATTACTGAATTATACATTGTACAAAATAATCGGTAATTTTAGAGTTTTAAACATCTTCATTTACTTTTATCTATTATTTTATTGAGAATTTCAAGATGTATATAACAAACTATTTTCAAATAAATATACATATTTAAAAACAAAATACACTACTGGCCGTTGAAATTGCTACGCCAGGAAGAAATGCAGATAACAAAATGATATTTATTGGGCAAATATATTTTACTAAAAATAACAAGTGATTAAATTTTCAAAAAATTTGGCTGGATAGATCCTGAGAAATCAGTACCCAGAACAACCACCTCTCGCAGTAATAACAGCAGTTATACGCCTGGGCATTAAGTCAAACAGAGATTGCATTGCATGTACAGGTACAGATGCCCATGCAGCTTCAACACGATGCCACAGTTCATCAACCGTAGTGACTGGCGTTTGGTGATGAGCCAGTCGCTCGGCAACCACTGACCAGACGTTTTCTATTGGTGAAAGATCTGGAGAACGTGCTGGCCAGGGCAACTACCGAACATGTTCCGTATCAAGGAAGGTTCGTACAATACCGGCAACGTACGGTCGGGCATTATCCTGCTGAAACGTAGGGTTTCGCAGGGCTCGAATAAAAGGTAGAACCACGGGTCGTAACACACCAGAAATGTAACGTGCACTGTTCAAAGCACCGTCAATGTGAAAAAGAGGTGACCGAGACGTGTATCCAATGGCACCCCATACCATCACGCCAGGTGATGGGCCAGTATGACGATGACGAATGCACGCTGCCAGTGTGCGTTCACCACGATGCCGCCAAACACGGATGTGACCATCATGATGCTGTAGACAGAACCTGGATTCATCTGAAAAGATGACTTCTCACCATTCGTGCACCCAGGTTCGTCGTTGATCCCACCATTGAAGGTGCTCTTGTTCATGACGCAGCGTCAAAGGAAGCCGCAGCCATGGTCTCCGAGCTGAGAGTCCATGCTGCTGCAAACGTCATCGAACTGTTCGTGCAGACACTTGTTGTCTTCCAAACGACCCAGTTTCTTGACTCATGGATCGTGACGTGGTTGCACGATCCATTACGGCCATGCGGATAATATACCTGTCTTTTCGGCTGCTAGTGATACGTGGCCGTTGAGATCCCGCATGGCGTTCTGTATTACCGTCCTGAACCCATCGATTCCATATTCAGTTAACAGTCATTGGATCTCGACCGACGCGAGAGCAATACTGCGATAAGATAAACCGCAATCCCGGTACGCTACAATTCGACTTTATCCAAGTCAGAAACGTGCTGGTACGCATTTCTCTTTCTTACACGAGGCATCACAACAATTTTTCACCAGGCAACAACGTTCAAATGCAATTTGTGTATGAGGAACCGGCTGAACGATTTCCTCATTTAAACATAATGTAGGTGTCGCTACTGGCGCCTGCTTTGTCTGAATGCGCTGAAAAGCTAATCATTTGCATATATCATTCACATTCTTCCTTTCGTAAAAATTTCACGTCTGTAGCATGTCGCCTTCTTCGTGTAGCAATTTTAATGGCCAGTAGTGTAAATACAATTATTAGATAAAGCTTCCAGGATGTGAGTTTACCAAATTGTTATTTAATAAAAGCAACTCTAAATTTTTCTTGTTTAATTAAAAAATTTTTAAACTATACAGTTTCACATCCATAATTTAGAGTTTATTCTAATTCTATAATCTATAGACTTAATCATTCAATAAATATTTTTAAATTTCTTTGTTTTTTTATATATACACAACATTGCTATTATAAAATGCTAACTTTCCATTGCTAAAATTTTTATTTTTAATTCACTATTAATACTCAGCAATAATTGTTGCTTATCTGAAGTAACACAGCTACATGTGTTAGATTTTGCAAAAAATGAATGTTAATTTACTAGTTCTTTTAGCTTCCTATTCAATTTTTACTGTAGATTTTTCAAGTTCATATATGTCATCTTCCAATAGCTTCCTTTTGATTTTCAGTTCATCAATTTTTTTTCCAAGAAGTTTTTTTTGCTTTCCTTCAGGTATCAGCTGCAGTTTTAATTCAACTAAATATAGTTTATATATTTTCCTGTGTCACCAGCAGCAAAACTGAATAATGTTTGCTGATTACTATATTGTTGGCATCTTCTATGGTTTAGACGTGATTATCAATGATGCACTTAACCACAATCAATGAATTATTTAAATTTTCTACCATCAAAATTTTGTTCTCAGAAAACTAACTTTCAACATATACTTGACGATGAGAGAGTAGTAAAAACAAATTAACTGCTTTTCATAAATGACAATAACTTTATCTATTTGAGACTAAATTAAAATAAAAAAGTATCTAAGGATCGAATTTCTCATCATACAATATTGATATTTTTTAGTTTGTTGTAACATATAATTTAAATTCTTTCTCTTTTTATGTGAATTACGCAAAAACCACTGAATCCACTGGTCATTGATAAGACACTTTTTACCATGAATATATTCATTGTTAAGCAGATTCACCCATTTCCATTGAAATTATACGAAATATTTAACAAGGAGGATAGACTAAATATATTTCTCAACTAAAAAATTTTTATATATTTAAATATTAATATTCATTGAATTTCTTTTCTACAATATAAAGGATAGAAACGAAAGAAAAAATTCAATTAAAATCGCTTCTTACATGAGAATCTTATTAGTGATTATATACTTCACTTCGTTTCACACAAAAAATCTAAATACTACATCTAGTTCTGAATGAACTGGATTATCATGAAACTATTGAGGCTTTTTTCTGTGATCTAGATCTTTATTTTAGTCAATAGTTATGAATACAATCTAATATCGATTATGCTACCATCTAGTGATAACATTAGGAGCTAATACTCAATTTGACTTTTGAACAATATTATTGTGAAAAGCTTATAAAAATAATATATTAAAAAAATTATATTTTTAAGCAAAATAAATAAATAAAATAAATGGATTAAAGTAAGTAAAAATTCCAGGAGTTTTCAGAATCATAAAAAAAAATTCAAATTCCAGGAGTTGGACAAAGCCTGATACATGATACAAAGACCAATTGCACCCAGAAAAAGATAGTTTATAATTTCAATAACTGATATTAAATGTGAAGTCGGAAACCAATACCGTTATCACTACTCCTTTAATTTGTACAAGTATTTATTTCCTTACAGGCGGGAAATTTTCACAAGTACAAGAGTAATAAAAAAATTCAAATTTTAAGTACAAATAGTTAAAAAAATGTTATACAAAGAAATTTCTAGCAAATATTAAATCTGTAAGTAAATATGTACTTAAAGGAAATAAGTTTTCTTCCTAGAAGTTCATTTTTTCCCCCATCAATTGAATACTTTTATTACCTTTGATAATAAATGATTTTGTTAGTTTATTCGTTTTTCATGATAGAGAAATTTCAAAAAAACAATAATTAAAATTTAAGGAAATGAAAAATAAAAGGTATAATTTCCTTATTCAATGCAATACGATTGTCTTAAGCAGTGTGTTTGTAATGACCTCTCAATAGTTATTACATGTTGCAATATCCAATTCTAGCTTTCAAGTTTTCTGTTTATTGGAATAAATTAAGTTTAAGCCTTCATCGTTGCTCAATATATCTATTTTTCTGTCACCTCAATATTCATTTTTATATTTCTTATTAAGAAGTACAGGGAAGGTTAAAACACAATGAGAACAGATGAAGTTTTCTATTTGTTGCATTAAAACTATTTTTTGTCCCTCCAGTTTGAGATAAAAGAAAATTTTTTTATCATAAAGAATTTGGAGAAATGCAATTATATCGGAAAAATGTCGCACAATTCTGGTAACAGTTTAACGAATACTTTTGGAAAAGAAGATTGGAAAAAGGTAGTCAAAGAAATCATTGCATATCTTACTCTATGTAGTCGAATATTTACCTTAATCTGTGTTAGTATATTATAAAAAGTGTTCAAGCTCCCATTCATTGAATTGTGAATTCATTACTACGAGATGGCGCTGAGCGTCGTTTGTTATATTTTTCTTTCACTTTTTGAAAATAGGCAGTGTGTACGCGGTATGTGCGTAGAATAAATCATAAGCGAAACTACAGTATGGCTCCTCACTTTGTCTCCAAGTTTTTGGATTTATTAATTAGTGTTTTAGAGTTAAGATCGGCCAGGAGTTTACTGTTCATTGTTGGTGTCAGGAAGTGTGGTGCGAGTCCCAGACAGTGATTTTGTGATGAAAGAAATAATTTCGGATGTTGTTGTTGTTGCGTAGTTTTGGTTTGGGGTGATTAGTTTTGATGTTCAGTAGTCAATTTTTTTACTATAGTGTTGGAAGTTGTAGATTTAGAGTTGATGTGGTAATGTCGTTCATTTAGTGTAATAGTGTTGAAATAATGTTGATATTAGAATGTGGTAGAGTAAAAATAATTTGTGACTGAATTGTGTTGTGTAGTTCAGATTTATTCTTACAGTTTTTAAAAAGAGTTATTTTTGTTTTGTAATTAAGATTTGTTCTCAAAATCCCTGTTAAGAGTTAAATTGTGTTTCTGTAGTTAAGATTTGTTTCCATAATGTTTAAAAACGCTAGAAAAGTTGATCTGCAGCTTGCTGCAACCGAGCTAGGTGAGAAAGTAACAGATAAAATGACGGTTTCAGAACTGATATAAATCATTAAAAAGACTGAGAAATGCAAATCTGAACCTGAATTTGTGTCTGATCTCATTGAGGGCATAATTGAGGACAGGAAATCTGAATTAGAAACAAATGAGAAAAATAAACAGTTAGAACTACAGTTAGAACAAATTAAATTAGAGAGAGCGAAAGCCGAATTAGAGTTATCGCGCTTGAGAACAGCTTCAAAAACTAAAGACGATGTTTCAGAAAATACAATTGAGATTTGCGATTCTTTGGATTCATTAATAAAAAGTGTAAAAACTTTAACCATTAGAATACCAAGTCGCCCTGAAGGAGGGGGTCTGTTTTTTGTTTCTTTAGAGAGATCATTTATAACTAAAAATGTACCCAATAAATTTAAAGCGGAAATTCTTTTGAATTTACTTGGCGAGAAAGCTTCAAATGTAATTTCTTACATCAGTGATAATAAATTGAGTAATTATGAAAAAGTTAAGAAAATTGTTCTTCGAGATTTCGAACCGACCCCTCAGTTGTGTTTGGAGCAGTTTAGGAAAACTATTAGGCAAGCTAATGAAACGCATGTACAATTTGTGTCAAGGTTAACTACTAGTTTTGAATGCTATTTAAAACTAAGAGAAGTGTCTGATTTTGAGAAGTTAAAACAATTAATTATATCAGACAAATTGTTTCAAACATTAGATAAAGAAACCGCGAGTCATGTCAGCATTAGACAATCAGATAGTTGGTTTGATCCCGTAACTTTAGGGAAAGAGGCAGATTTGTTCTATGTGTCGCGAGGAAAATCACTTACGGATGTCAGAAATCAAAAATCCCCCAACACGAAAAATGTGTCTAGAATTTTTCTAACTGATAGTAAAAGTTTAAAATGCAGTTTGTGTTTTGATTTTCACCCTTTGTACAAATGTAGAAATTATTTAGCTATGCCTGTTTCTGAAAGAGTTGAGATAATTAAGAAAAATTATTTTTGTTTTAATTGCCTAGGTAGACATTTAATTAATAAGTGTAAATCGCACTTTTCTTGTTCTTTGTGTAAGCGAGAGGGAAAAACCAGGCGTCATCATGTATCACTATATTATCCGAGAAATTCCGAGTTATCGCGCAATGAAAGTGCAAGTGTGTCGAATGGCGGCCAATTTTCTACCCCCATAGTGAGAGCCAGTGATTCTGTATTGTCGCCAGTTGCGCCGGCGTTTCAAACAGCTGCCAGCCTAACAAATAATCAAAACACTACTTCCGTACTCTCTTCGCGTGTAGTAATAAATCAGTCAAAAACCGTGCTCCTGAGTACCGTTAATTGCCTATTGAGAGATGAGAGAGGAAATAAATACAGAGTGAGAGCTATTTTAGATCAAGGAGCAATGAATAATTTTATGACGATAGACTGTGCGAATAGCCTTAATTTGAAAAGAACGAGAACCAATTTGACTGTTTGTGGTATAGGAGATATATCTACTACGATTAAATCTGTTGTTAATGCGACGATTTCTAATCTTGAGGAAAGTTTTGAACAAAAATTGGATTTTTTAATTGTATCTAAAATCACGGATTTCATGCCGTCAAGAACTTTTGAAATAAATGTTCCAGAATTCAAGTACTTAAAACTTGCAGATGAAGGCTTTAATGTGCCAGGTCGAGTGGATTTACTGTTAAGTGCAGAGATCTTTTATAAATTGTTACGACCAGGTCAAATTTGTCCGACTAATAGTAATTTGGTTTTGCAAAACACTGTTTTTGGGTACGTGGTAAGCGGAAGTTTCGACGGTGAGAATGAGAATAACGAATATAATTGCGGAGTCTCAGATAATTTGTGTATAGCAACTCCAGATATTCAAATGCTATGGAATCTAGAGGCTTTGGGAATAAAAGAGAAGGAACAACTAAGTTTAAGTGATAAAGCGATTATAGATCAATTTGAGAGTGGTTTAAAATTCGTTAAAGGTAGATATGAAACGAATTTACTGTGGAGGGTTGATCCGAGTGAGTTGAAAAATAATTTTTCTTTGGCTAAAAAACGATTTGATGAGCTTAAAACCGATTTTTCTAAAAATAAATGGGTTGCTGAAGACTACAAGGAAATCATAAATGATCAAATTTCAAAGGGTATTATTGAAGAATGTGAGAATAGTGTAAGCGAATATTTTATGCCCCATAGAGCGGTTGTTAGAAAGGATAAAGAAACAACAAAGGTTTGCGTGGTTTTCAACTGTAGCTCTAAATCTAAAGGTAATAATTCTTTAAATGATTGTTTAGAAACTGGTCCAAATTTAAATCCTAACATTCTTGATATGATTTTAAGCTTTTGTAAATTCAAAATTGCGTTTAGTGCTGATATAGAAAAGGCATTTTTAATGATTGGCATTTCTGAAAAGGATAGAGAGTACTTAAAATTTCTGTGGTATTCAGATAACCCTAGTGAAGAGTACAAATTTATGAGAATGAGGAGATTACCTTTTGGCTGTAAAACATCTCCATTTATCCTGAGCGCAACAATAAAGTATCATATCAAACAATTTGAAAATTCTAATCCGAAAGTAGTTGAGATGCTGAATTCTGCTCTCTATGTAGATGACTTATATCATGGCGGAAATTGTGTGAGTGAGGCCTTTGAATTGTCGTCAGATGCTGTGTCAATTCTTAAAACAGGAGGTTTTAATTTGAGGAAGTTAAGGTCTAATAGCAGAGAGCTAGAAGAGCTATGGGTTGAGAGTGGACTTAGTGAGAGTGACGAGATAGTCAGTGGACTTAGTGAGAATAAATCGGTGGACCCTTATCAGACGAAAGTTCTAGGTTTGAATTGGAACCCTGAGTTAGAAGTGTTGTCGTTGGATGTGAGAGGTTTGGTAGATTCTCAGAAACGGTTGACAAATAGCAAACGAAGTGTCTTACAGACCGCTGCAACCATTTTCGATCCAGTTGGATTGATTTCTCCGTTTGTTATTCGGATTAAGTGTTTGTTACAGGAAATTTCGGAAAGAGCAATCGATTGGGATGATGAGTTACCAGATGATTTGCATCAAAAATGGGCTAAGTGGGGCAGTGAAGTTGAGAAATTGAGTGTTATTTCCATTTCGAGGTATTGTTTTATGGATTGTGTGGATACAAATGTTGAGGTGCATGTGTTTTGCGATGCTTCACCAATTGCTTATGGATGTGTGGCATATTTTAGATATGCTGATAAAAGTGGGAATTATAAAGTGTCATTTATAATGTCAAAGAGCAGAGTGGCCCCTATTAAGAAATTAACGCTCCCTCGTTTAGAATTAATGGCCCTTGTGATAGGTGCAAGAATAAGAAATTATGTAAGAAGTATTTTTGCTGATTTGGTCGGGAAAGTTATGTTTTGGAGTGATTCGTTAGTTGCCCGAAAAGGAAGGTCAAGGGAAGCCCGAAAAGGTGGAAGCAATTTGTGTCTAATCGCGTTTCGGAAATACAGGGGAAAACAAATCCGAGTGATTGGCGTTACTGTCCGTCAGAGGATAACCCAGCAGATTTGTTAACTAGAGGTATTTCAGCTGAGAATTTAGCGTCTAATGATAAGTGGTGGATAGGCCCTAAATGGTTGAGTAAGGAGACAGAGGAGTGGCCAGAGCGAAGTATTAAAGAAATTCCAAATGAAGTAGTAGAGAGAATGAGAAGTTAAAAAAGTGTAGTGTTTCTCACAGTTAAAAGTAATTCATGGATCGATAATTTAATTTTAAAATTTTCATCCTATACTAAACTTCTTAGAGTAGTAGCGTGGACTCTCAGATTTATTATGTACCTGAAGAAGGTGGAGGTGATAAAAACTAACTACCTCCAGACTAAAGAACTGAATTATGCGTGTGCATTTGTACTAAAATATGTACAAACCATTTCATTTGCGGAAGAATTTGAACTTTTGTCTAAGGGGAAAGTCTTGAGCCCTTAAAATAAGATTCTATCGTTACATCCATACCTGGACGAGGAGAAAATACTCAGAGTTGGAGGCAGGCTCTGTAATTCTGATTTGCCAAATGATGTTAAGCACCCAATTATTCTTCCAAAACATCACATTATTACAGATTTAATAATAATGCATTATCATCAAACGTATATGCATTGTGGCAACCAATTACTGCTTGCAATCCTCAGACAGCAGTTTTTGGGTTATTAACGCGCGTCAAGTGATAAAGATTTTACGCAGATGTGTCACATGCTTTCGGAGCAGACCCGAGCTGTCAAAGTAGATGATGGGTGACCTCCCAGCTTCCAGAGTTAACCCTGAGAGACCTTTCGCTAGAACAGGTGCGGATTTTGCGGGACCATTCCACGTAAGACCAAGAAAGGGACGAGATGTGAAAACAATGAAGATATATGTTTGCGTATTCGTCTATTTTGTTACGAAGGCTGTTCACTTAGAATGTATTGGAGATCTTAGTGCGAATTCATTTATAGCAGCCTTGAAACGTTTCGTATCTAGAAGAGGAAAACCTCGTGAAATACACAGTGATTGTGGCACAAATTTCGTGGGTGCATATAAAGGTTAAAAGCTTGGATGTCTTGTGAAGTTATCGATTACTTAGCTAATGAAGGTGTTACTTGGAAATTTAATCCTCCTTCTGCCCCGCATTTCGGTGGATTGTGGCAAGCTGCTGTGAAATCGTTTAAACATCATATGAAAAAAGTTATTGGAGCGCAGACTCTTACTTACGAAGAATTTCATACGTATGTTGTACAAATCGAGGCGTATTTGAATTCTCGTCCATTAGTTCCAGTTTCAGAAGATCCAAATGATTAGTTCGCGATAATCCCATCACATTTTTTAATTGGATCCACTTTTCAAGCAATTCCAGAGCCAGATGTGAGCAGTGAAACCTTAGCTCTAAATAATCGATGGAAACATGTGAGACAAATTTGTCAAGCGTTTTGGAAGAGGTGGTCCCTGGACTACTTAACACAGCTCCAGCAACGAGCAAAATGGAAACGACCTGCGAACATCAAGGTAAATGATTTAGTTATCATTAAAGATGACCACTTACCGCCTTACAAGTGGAAACTTGGTCGAGTTATAAGAGTCCATGAAGGACTAGACAAGAAGGTTCGTGTCGTGCTAGTAAAAACTGCGTCAGGTGAAATAAAAAGACCTATACACAAACTGTGTGTGTTACCGATTAACAGCGGTACAACAACTGATGAACTGAGTTGACTTTGCATTTCATTTTTATCATTTTTCTGTGTAATAATTAAGATATTTCTTTTATTTTTGCACCATGTGAATCGTGCTTTGCAAGGTAAGTTGTTGCCTTTGATGTGTATCAGTATGTGTATGTATAACTAAGTGCAATTTTGATGTCCCTAAGGCCATCGGCCGGGAGAATGTTGAAGCTCCCATTCATTGAATTGTGAATTCATTACTACGAGATGACGCTGAGCGTCGTTTGTTATATTTTTCTTTCACTTTTTGAAAATAGGCAGTGTGTACGCGGTATGTGCGTAGAATAAATCATAAGCGAAACTACAGTATGACTCCTCACTTTGTCTCCAAGTTTTTGAATTTATTAATTAGTGTTTTAGAGTTAAGATCGGCCAGGAGTTTACTGTTCAAAGAGAATTTGTTTAAAGGAACAATAAAAAAAACCCTTAACAATTGAAATTTTTTTTAAAGAACTTATTGAATATTTTTATTTTTTCAGATAATTTATAGAAGCAAACAAAATAAGAAATTTATAAGAAATAATAAACTGGAATTTTTGTTTACTAAAGACACTTGCATTTTGTAAGACACAGAACTAGACTCGATATAAAAGAAATTTCTACAAGTAGCCCAAGAGGAGTTAGTGAAAAATCATCGAACTAGGATTTTTATATCACAACATGTTTAAATCTAATGAATTTTACTCAACATTCCCTTTGTCTGACACAAGTATGTCCAGAATATTTCCTCTTCTTCATCAAAAATAATAAGTTATAAATTCTGTCTTTGTAAAAAATGCTTAGGTAATACGAATGGGAAAAAATGCCTTCAGGTATAATAAGAACAAAGGTATGATATTAATTAATTTAGCTTATGTCAGCGAAAGATATAAAAAAACTCTAAGCTTTTAATTTGCTATAAAGAATGCAAACATTAACTAATATACCATAGGCATATACTTATATGACGAATTGTGTGATAGTATCGACAGTCCATTAAAATAGTGAAATGAGCTTTCATGATACTGAACACATAAAATGTTCTTAAATCATCCTTGTCTAAATTCTATGGGGGTAAAAAAAAAAAAAAAAAAAAAAAAAAAACCTTTATCAATATGAAATTTGAAAAGTATAAAAAAAGGCATATAAGCCAAATAATACAACTAGCCAGTACTTTATGAAGATATGAATAGAGCTAAAAATTCAACATAAACATGACATTGAAATTTTATAGAAAGTTTTGTCTGATTATGAATGAAAAATATAGCTTAAAATAATACATGTCATTGAAAATATAAACTCAAATTACTTTTATTAACACTTATCAACATCACACTATAACTGAAGACTTCACAAGTGCACTTCAAATTTTCATTAAATGTATTACAAGAAAATTTTGTTAAAAAGAACCCAGGTATTGTGAGTTTACATAAATCATACTAAAATAACCATTTCACAGACTATTCTGGTATATTAAGTATTAAAAATTAATGAAATTTAAAAATATATTTTATTTATTAATTTTTTAGGTTCAGAAGTTTCTTGTTTCAAAAGGCCAGGATTTAGCAAAACCATTAGAAACTTGTAATGTTATTTTTTAAAAATATTTTTGCAATCATAACACAAAAATGCGAAATTTCATTTGATTAGCATCATTTATTAAACTACGAGCAAATTTCATAATGAATCTATTCTCTCTGTGTTCCTAAGAAAGTTCATTAGCAATGAACCAATCCATGATCAAATTGTATTTATTATTCTCTTTTTATAATGTTTAAATTGCCAAAGTTCTCCACCCTGTAAAATGTAACAGTTGTGAAATCTATTTAAGTTCCAGTGATTCAACTTGCTTATAGAACAAAAGAAGAAATATAAATTGTAACTTTAGTGGATATTTCTGTTTATTTCATTAAATGCATAAGTAAAGCTTACAATTAAGAACCTCAATAGTTGCCAAATAAATATTTTAAACCAGATATTTCTTCATTCATTTTAATAAATGCAAAGGGAAAATTTGCAACGTTTCAGTGACTGCCAAACAAACGATTCAGGATATGTATTTTCCACTTATTTATTAGATACAAAAAGAGCTTGTTGATAAATTATTTAATGCTTTTCCAAACAAGTAATTTGAACTAGATGATTTATTTATTATATTATGAAGAAGAGAAATAATGGTTTAATATTTAGTGAATGTTTAAAAATGAGTGCAATGATTTGGTTTAAATGGAAAAACCTGAGCAAAAAATAACTACTTTACCTGCATATTTTTCTTTTAAGTTTTTTATCATTTATATTTTATAATAACAATACATTTGATGCAGCACATTAATTACAAAAATTAAAACTAAAAGATACTGTGTAATTAAGAAGACAATGGATGTAATCAAATGGAAATGTTTTATTTAAAAGTGTAGGGAACAAATTTGATTCCCCTTTCAATTATATGCCTCACAACCATTGTACACAATTTAATTAAAAATGGTAATGGATACTCTTTTACTGAAAATCATTAAATTTTAATTCTTTTAAGTAAACTATCTTATGTTAAATATTTATTATAAAAGGCAACATTAAATATAATTTTTAAAAGATTTGGTGACAAATATCAATCAAAACTGTCAGTTATCTTGAAAAAATTTATTTAAAATTTTAAATATGCTTTATTTATTAATCAATTATATCAAAACATATTAATGAAGGAGTTTAAATTTTGGGATAAATAAAATGTCTAAAAAAATAATTAAGAATTAGATAAACACAGTACTTTATCTAATGATAAAAAATAAGGACTTTCATTATTATGAGAATTTATGCTTTAGGTTTCCTATAAATTTCCCACTATTTATTAATGTAAAATTCTAATGACAATACACATAGCTTTAAAAAAAACTATAATTATATATATAAAAAATAATAAACAATATTTGATCATGACAAACTCAATGGAAGCAGTAAGTTTCAAGAAACATACAATCTTCATATTTTTATATTGTATACAAAATTTGTTCATCACTTATTCACAATGTCTTTGGATTTAATATTAAACAACTTTACAATATTAAGCAAAGTTGCAATCTGTTTTACTTAAAAAAATTTCTTACTAGTCACAAAAATATTAAATAAAATTAGAATTCAGAAAATTCAACACAAATTTTTTTTTCATAGGTTGATTTACTCTTTTAATTATAACAAATCTATTAATCTAAAACTTATATATGCTCAGGATTTTCATACACAAGATATCAAGATTAGAAAGAAAAAACATAATTATATTAAAATTATGCTAACATACTCATACATCTTTATTCCCAGATTTTTTTAATAAATAGTTGTTAAAGAAGAATAAAACAATAATAAATAATTATGTTCAAGCCCTATAGCATGTTAGGCAAGATCTTTTTTACAACATAACATAAAATTTTGTACATGAAAAAATCAAAATAAATATATCACAAGAGTATACTAAGCTTACATTTAAAGACAAGGAGAAAATTTCTGTTTGCACTAATTATATATAAAGACAATTACATTTCTAGAAAAAATACCTAGTTTATTTTTAAGTAAAAATGTATTGTAAAAGCATTTAGGGATAGTTATTTCTGAAAACAATTAGTTGCCTGGTTGAACTTATTAAACAAATAATGTATGATAAATTCTTTAAAACTGTATTAGCAATTGAGTATTCTTTATTCTCATTTGTAATTAAATCATTGATAACAGAAGAAAAGTTTGGTTAAATTCAAAACATAATTCTTGGATAATGCTCTCTGATTAAAATATAACAATGAGTCACATAAGAATAACCTGCACAATATAATATAAAAACGGAAAATTATTTCATTTTGGACTAGAAGCAACTTCCTTCAGTTCTGATCGAATCTGCCTGCTTTCTTCCAATAACTTATACAACTCTTCGTTCAGATTATCATTTTTCTTTTCCAGAGCATCCAAGCAATTATTGATTTCATCCAATTCATGGCTTAGTTGTTGATAAGCTATAAAAGAGAGGAAGTAAATATGTAACACAATTCTTAAATAAAAAAAATGCAATTAGTTTGCGAAAATAAACAAACAAACAAACAAACAAAAAAAAATTAAGATTTCTAAAATAAAGCTTTAATGAAAAATTTCTAAACATAAGCAAAAGATCAAGAAAACACTTCTCATTCTGGAAGTATTAGTTGGAAATAAGATTCTTCCTAAGGCAATTGTTGCAAAGTGAAAATAAAGACAAAACTATTATTATAACTTAGATAGAATAAAATGTTTTATAATAAAATATAGTTAAATAGCAGACCAATTTAGTATTGTTAAACAATACTGAATGATCACGACACTAAATTGTATGTTTCACTTGGTAAATCTATTAACTCTACTTTTGACCTCCACATAATTTTAACGCTACATATAATATATAAATGTGTATATTCAGAATTAATTTCACTTATAGGAGTACCATAAAAGCCATATGCAAATATAAAAACTTTAATTTGAAAAAAAAAAACTTTTTTTTAATGCTTTTCTAATTTGTTTTGTGGAGTTAGTCAATTTGGCAAATGAAGCATTTAATTAATGATGTCCTGGTGATAAGTAGCAATGTAATTTAACAGCAATTATATATAACCCAATGTTATTATAATTCAGAAATTTAAAACAATTTGCTTCAGATTATGACTTTAAATCTCTGAGGAAACAACATCAATGAAGAATTTCTGAAATTTCCACTAAAAAAATTAGACCAATTTAAAAAAATTAGTGATTTTACCAAATCTTAATTAAAGTGGGTGTGAATATATTTTTAAAAAAACTATGTTTTTACTCTAATAAATGGAACAATTGAAAATACAAAGTTAGAATCTATAATTATAATAACCTTTACGTAAAAATCGTTTACATTTTATGATTAAACCAAATTTGATTCCTATTTTGCTGATATTAAAAATCAATGTTAATATTTTCAATAATAGTTGCTTAAATTTAGTAACTATTTATAATATAATTTTATTTACAGTTTATCATCAAATTCTTGCTAACAGCATCACACACATGCAGTATTCATCCTTGTGTATGCATTCATCAAAACTCAGAAATGAAGTTACAAATTTATGGTTCCAATAATAAATTTTTTTCATAGTTTCTTTATAATTATATTTTTGTTTGCACACAAGTCCTATTTATACAGATATGCACAGTATTTCTATAATTTATAATATATCCTTGTTTCACTTGCATTTTATTAACTAAGAAAAAAAATAACTTCAAGAAGAAATCATTGTTATATTGTTAAACATTAACCAAATAATTTTCTGTGAATTATTTTGAAAAGCCTTTATCAAATAAATTTTTTAAGCAGCAATAAAAATGTTCTATAAAGTAATAATAATGTTTAGCAACATATCAATTGATAATAATATAATCCAATAAAATTAACAAACAATAAATCTAAAGATTTTTTTAGCAATCCATTTTATTTGTTACGCAATATTTGCTTCAAATTTAGATTATAATCATCCACATGTGATAGAAGCATTGCACCTTCCATCTAAAATTTGAATACTAACTCATTCATTTATAGAGAATATTCATTTATAAACATTAAATACATACATTGTGTTAATCAATTAACAAGCAAACATGACATTTTAATAACTTTTAGGAATCAGAAGCTGTCCAATGACAAGCATTATCTTAAAATATTGTTCAACTTGATATCTTAATTTCTAATAAAATATTGTTTAAATATTTAATTAGCAATTTCATTCGAAAATAATAAAATAATACACTTCAGATATAGAATGCATAAGCAAAAGTATGAATTATAGCAACAAGTTATCAAGACCAAAAAACAAGCAAATGAAGCAAAACTTAATTTATTTCATAGCCAAATAACTCCTAAATATAGATAAAAATTGATGAGGATACTTAAGAATAGTGAATTATGATTAACTTAATTAATGACATAAATGATTCTAGAATGTGCCATTTGCATTTCCTGTATGAAAATTTATTTTGAAATAGTTAACATCATTGAGGTTTATTACTCATGAAATAAACAGAAAAATGAATATAAAGATAAAAATAGTAATTCATACCATTCCTGAAAAAGCGAGGAATGTACTTGAATGCTTATTTATTCCCATTGTCATGGAAACTATAAATATATTATTTAGTTAAATTAAAATTGGATAATCATTTTCTACTTTATCTATTAATGCTATCAATAGATGTGTTAAATGAATTTATTTGGTATTCTTTTTTAAGGAAGCTGAAAAACAATCACCAACAAAATGGTTAGTGATTAAAAATAAATTGTCACACTTGTGCTGCATAATTAATACACAAACACAAATGCAAGACAAAATAACAATCCTCTATAACATTCTTTTTTTTTTTTTTTGTGGCAAAGCATGCATACTTTGTATCACCTAATGTCTTGATGCTCTAGGTTGATTTTTGCAGCTTACCATTTTTTTTCTTCAAGTTTTTGCCATTTCTTTTTTATAACAAACACTTTATTGTATTGGAATTATTCATTAAGAAATCTGAATTTTTTTCCAAACAAAATGTTTTAATAAAAAATTCAATATTCTTTAGTGATTTGGCAAAAATAATTTTGCTGATGGTTTCATTAAACAGAACAGTATAATTTAATTTGCTTTTACAGAGAATATTTTATTTTCATGTCAGGATTCTTTTATAGTAATGTTTATAGTTATGTCTTAGTGTCATGTTACCTTACATTAAAAGACAATGTTTTTTAAAAACTATAATTCAAAAATACATTTTTATTTAAATGGAACCTGAGTTTTGTAGCTTTTAATTTGCAAGAAATTTTCAAGAAAATAACAATTAAAGCCAGAAGATTTTTCAGCTCAGTTTAACATTTGTTGAAGAAAGATATAGTCTTAAGTTATTTCAATCAACAACATCATTCTCATTTGAATTAGAAAATCTTTAACCAATATTGATTAAAAATGTCATTGTTTAAAAAATAGAAGTGCATGTGTTGTTCCACTATTTTTAATATAATTACTGAACTTAATTTTATTGAATAGGAAAAAATGCTCAATTTGAATTTTTGATACATCAATATTGTACTGTATTCAGTTATCCTCAAAAGCATTTATTTTTCATAGTAATATCAAAAAGAAAATTTCCAATTATTTTTTAAAACTTAAATTGCATCCTATTATAAGTTTTAACAACAGTTTAAGATTCTTGATGATTAAAAATACACATTTTTTTTCATTTCATTTCAATAAGTGGAAAATTACTTAGTTTAAAGTAGTAATGAATAAAAAGTTTAAAAGTTTGTTTTATTGATTTAATCATAACATACTTTCTATTATATTGTGTGTGTGTTGAAGGTATGTAACAAATCTCCCATTGGTTTGCTTAGTATATAAGACATGATTAAATTTTTCTATGAAGATTTAACCAACCAAGATCTACTGTTAAAAGTGCATTCTGAAGCACTATATGCATCCACACTTGAGAAGAGAATTTAACTCAAGAAAAGATTAGTAGATTACACATTAATAGAAGGCAAAAGAGTTAGTTATTCAGATGGCAATAAGGAAAACCTCATACCTATTGGATATCAAACTGCCGAAACTTCAATCTTAAGCAGATGATTTATTTTTACTATATATATATATATATATATATATATATATATATATATATATATATATATATATATATATATATATATATATATATAAGAGGTGATCAAATGAACAAATGAAAAGGTATGAAATGGACACAATGAGTAAAAATGTAGACTTTATTCAAAATATACACCATAGGCATGAGCACCATGATCCCATTAATGAACAAACCAAACCACAGGATTCCTTGTTCCCAGAATTCCTGTGGAAGTGACGAGACTCAGCCCTTCACAGCATCCTTGAGTATGCCATCTGAGTTGAAGCACTTCCCTTTCAGGTGTTTTTTCAGTGGACCAAATGCATGGAAATAACAGGATGACATGTCTGGATTACAGGACAGATGTATTCCAACTTCTCCCACTTGAACTTGGCCAGTTCCATATGTGAGACTTTGGAGACATGTTGACGTATGTTATCATGGAGCAGAACCACACAATTGGTGAGCAGCCCTGATCTTTTGTTTTTGATTGAACAGCGTAGGCGTCGGAGTGTCTAACAGAACATATCGGACTTTATGGTTTTTCTGTGCTCGAGAAATTCCACAACTATAGGACCATGAATGACAAAAAAAAGGGTGAGCAACACCTTTCCAGCGGACGAGCACAACTTTCGACTTATTAGGGGGAGGTGACATTGCATGTTGTACCACTTAGTCTCTAGCCTGTAGTGCTGGTACCAGGTTTCATCAACTGTGACCATCCACACCAATGAAGTGGAGTCTTCATGATACTGAAACAGATGTTGCAGTGCTAGCCCCATACGCAGTTCCTTTTGCAGGTCGGTGAGCAGCTTCGTAACCCAAGAAGCACACACCTTCCAATATCGCAACCTGTCAAGAAGAATTGTCCACAGTTACATAGCTGACATCCACCTTCACGCCAACATTCACAATGTGACACGCCAATTACTTCTCACTAGATCGGCCAACTTGTCGATGAGATCACTCATGATGACAGTGTTTGCCTGGACTGGTCTCGAGTCTCTGCTCACTCTCATAGCCTTCACGAAAATGGGCACTCCATTTTTCTGACAGACTTGTCGAAGACATATTTATCTCCATTAACGGTCACCATCAAGCAATAAATAGCTGCCAGTTTCTCACCTTCTGCTGTCAGAAATTGTATAACACTTTGCTGCTCCTCAATCATCAAATTTTGCAAGGCAAATGACATCCTGTCTCCATATTGACTGCCACATCATTTGGACGGCACTTTTGATAAGAACCTCTGCTCTATCCTGGGCATCCGCGCATGCTCCAATCCCAGTTAGAGACTCCAATCACATCCCAATATATATCGATATATTCTCCCATGGCGGCAATATACAAATATTTAACTGTTATGTTTTTATGTTGTTTTATATCTTTTCACTTGATTACCCCTTATATATACATAGCAGTCAGTGCAGGTAAGCTGAAAATGTATCTTAAGGTTAACAAATTTTGAAATATTCACCTATCACCTCATAATTTTGTATCACAATAGGTCCTGAGCGGGCACTATCTTCTTCATATCCATGCCACTCTAGTGAAAAGATTTCAGAAATCACAAGTTTAATGTGGAAATATCCCCCAACCCACAGTATTACGAAATATAAAATCTCAGATTTAAAGAATTTTCTGTTGGAAGCTATTAAGAAAAGTAAGAATTTCCCCATTATTATTTTTTAATGACACATTAAGAATTAATTATGCTTCATTAATTCCTATCTAAAATTTTCAAAAAATATTCCATTCTGAATTTTTTAAAAAACATAAATCCTTTCTCGGAAAGAAAAGTGATCTCTGATTATGTGACAAATCTTTCATTGCCAAGACAAATTAGTATCAAGGAGTTTTTGTTTAAATATGATGAACAGGGTCACAAAATTATGTCACCAAATGAAACAGCCAAAAAGAAAAGTAACAGCAAAATTTTTTATCATGCATCAGAAATTTTCATATACCAAAGTAAATACATTATTAAAAATAATGAAAAAAAATTTATATCAAATTCTGGGTGCCAGCACAGCAATAAATGCAACAAACTGTGCTTTAGGGTGATGAAATGTATTCTTATGATTTTATGGCATAACTTGAATTTTATGACGCAACACAATTGTGTACATACTTAAAATTTGTTTGGAAAGATAAATAATAATTGTTTGATTTTTAGTTATTATTTATCTTAAAATTTGTTTGGTAACCTTTGAAGCATTTGACATGTGTTTTATTTTCATTTGACTGTTATTTAAGTGTGTAAATAGGTTAATTTAGCTTGAGTGTATACATTTCATATTTGTTTATATAGTAAAAACTATTTGAAAATTTACATTTGAATTTAAGTTTAGGATAAAATTTTTAATTTAAAGTATATTAAGTGAAATTTATTTTGAAAGTTTATTTTAAGCTTATTGTTTATATGAAAGTTTATTTTAATATAATCTTTTAAATGAGATATTCATACATTTAATATTCAATCCTATTTAAAGACAGCAAGTTTCTGTTTGGGTATACAAATCATGCGTCAAACTGATTAAATTCTTCCTTTGCAGACTTTATCAAGAAGTGTAACCATTCTCTGATAACTTCAAGGAAAATTTGGAGGTTAAATATGCTTACTGTCCAACCAGAGCCAATAATTTTTCAGGAAGTAATGTTTAAGAAAGTACTTTTAATTCATGTATTAGATTAATTTTGCTGCTGTATGTACCATATATAATATATTAAGTAATAATTAAAAGTGTTTCAAATCCATGTATTTAGATTTACTTAGATAGTAGCACTTTTCAATTACAAACTCTCATTTTCATGCAAATGTATCTAATTTATGTTGAGTCATATTTATCGCCCACTTCCACCAGGGCTCAGATTGCAATTTTACAAATGTAGTTTTATGGTGAATGTCATTGTCCACTTAATTTAAATCTTAGTTTTCCTAAAAATGAATATTATTTACATTATAACTTAGTTTTAATTACTTAACTATCCCAAGAATATATTATGTTATATATGCTTTTTTTTTTTAAGATGTGTGTGACTGCCCAGTTAATCCGAATCATACATTGCAGATTTAGTTTTATTATCTTCTCCTTTAGATTACAGTGAAATTCAGTTTATATTTATTTTTTAGCATGCAATCTTTATGAAATTAGTTTCTAGTTATTTGTGTTTTAATAATTCTGTAGTAAGTAATAATAATGAAATATTTAAAAGATTAATGTTTGAAATTTAAAATAAGGCAAGATCATTAATACTTACAGTTCTAGTTTGAGAGGGAGATTAGGATTTTAAAAATCATATATTACACAAGAAGAGATAATTTAGGTTGGTGAAATGCCTGTTGATGTTTGTTTGATGATGACAGGAGCAAGAATTAGAAAATATGCAAAACTTGTACCAGATTGTAGAAGTTTTACAGAAATGGTGCAATATTTACAAATAATCTAAGAACTATTATATTTACAAGAATCTAGAAAACCTTTAACATATTTACAAATAAATCAGAATAACGTTAAAAACAATCTTTTAACTTGCCATTAAAAAAACTGGTTGAGAAATTAGAATTAAAGTAAAATCACATAAAATTAAAACAGTCATTAAATTTGCTACAAATCCAATCAATAACATAAATAACATACATTTACGAGTAGAGGTTATCTCAATATCCTTAAGTATATCGCTGGCAGAGACTGCTGAGCCGACTCTGCCACCCTTAGATCTACATACACTGCTCTCGTGAGACCCATATTAGAATATGGTTTTCAGGTATACTCCTATGCTTCAACCAGTAATCTGCAGAAACTTGAGAAAGTTCAGCTTAGTGTAGCCAGAGTAATTTCTGGTATGCGAACACACAGCTGCCTGAACCAAATTCTACTATATGAAACAAATCTACAGCCATTGGAAATGAGAAAGGAATATAATCTTGTAAAATACTTTGCCAAATTAGCTAGCCTTGGCACTTAGAATCGGATAGCTAAATTTTTAATTAATTGGCAGAATCACCAAAGATTGAAAAAGGACAGTTCTTTTTCTCGGGCCCTTTCGATTGAGGCAATCAAGCTCAACCTAGATCCACAATTCCTTTGCAATCCAGTGAAACCAAATGTGGGCCCTGCCTAGAATGTTTTTGTATACAGCTCATCTCTCTGAAATAACCAAAAGCAACCACCCTCCGGAGTATTTGGAACAATTGGCTTTGAAGATAATTAACAATGCTCCTGTTGAAGATCTAAAGATATACAAGGATGGTAGCAGTGATGATCATCACCATGCCTGCAGAGGAATTTACACTATTTACCCTGCTGAAGTTCAAGAATCAAGATCCATTAGAAACCCAGACTTTTGTTCTGCATTTCACAGTGAACTTCTTGCCATTCAAATAGGTCTGGAAAATATCAAATCTGGAGCCACCTTTGATAAAATCTGGATCTTCACTGACAGTCAAAGCTGTATTCAACACTAGAGCAACTGGGATAGTAATGGACCACGCTGGTGATTCTATCCTTCTTATCTTAATTGCCCTATCTGCCTCCCACGACATCCATATTCAGTGGATACCTTCTCACGTGGGACTATTTAGCAATTAAACTGCTGACCAGTTGGCTAAGGACGGTGCTTCTCTTCCAGCCTCTCCAGATTTAAACCTCACTTTTTCAGAATTGTTTTCTCTCTGCAAAACTAATGTCAATAAAGTTTGGATTGTCCCTCAAAGTCACAACTGGTATTGCTGCAGGCGTCCTGGTGGAGCCCTTGGCATGCAAGGGTCTCGTGCTGAACAGACCACTACCTGTAGATTTGCCAGTGGTCATACTAGGAGTCTCACTTTCAGGGGGCAAATTAAGCTATTCCCAACCTGTAAGAAGTGCAATTCCATCGAGGCTAGTCCTCAGCACCTACTTGATTGCCTGGATTTCACTATTGGAAAAGTTTCTTGAGAGAACTTTCCTTTTCCGCGATTTTTTGAAAGTTAACGGCCTGATGGATCTGATATAGCTCCGATATATAAGATGGGATTAGTAACAACAACATACATTTACAGAAAAATGCTATTTTTAATTCATTTGGGCACTGATGCCCACTTTAAAAAACACCCATTAAAATATAATTTAAGACAAGTGAGAACAAGGTAATAAAGCTAAATCCTTAAACACATATTTTCATGAAAACTCAAGTTTCCAATTAACAAACATTACAACTCTTAGTAACCCTAAATACCTATGTCAAATGTTTCTACATTTAATAAAAATTATGATATACAATAGAAAATGTAATCAAATAACATAAATTTTCTAGTGTAACAACAGAGAAATAATTATTAGAACACTTGTTATGAGGCATTTTACAATTTACCATGTAAATCGTCCTATAGGGATTTTAAAGAGATGCTAAGCTATATACACAAGTTGCAATGAACAAAACTTATGGTTGGTATTTTGGTAAAATATTTATCAAAATAACAACCATGTGTTTGTTATGCAATTATCTAATGTTGGCAAAAAATTGTTTTTTTTGTGACATTTCTCTTGTTACCAAATTTTTATACACATATCACAAACAAACACATTGTTTGTGATACAAACATACATTGTGATAACAAAAATACATTGTTTAAATGTGAAGCCCAAAAAAATATCAGTACATAACATTACACTTTCATTCAATAGCTGCTAATTCTCTGCATTAATAATAAATAAATATCATTGCTTTCCAAACAGTAATATTTGAATTCTTTCTGAAATGATACTTAGTTGACAAGATTTTAATGTTGTAATACAATTGTTTCTTAAATTTATGGTTTTACAGTGCGTGTGTTCATTTTTTTTTTCGGATCCCATAATTAATGAAAATCCATAATTTACTATTAACTTTTGGTATGCAGATCTCAAATTTTAATTTCAATAATTGAAAGTAGAATAAAATCATGAAAATTTAGGTCTTGTTAAAAAAATAGATTATTAAAATAATAACCATATATTTGAATAGCTTTCTGTTGGTACCAAATCTGTTATTTCGTGCAATTTTTTTTCTCCCATTTTATTTTATACATTTGTACAGGTCAAAGTATTAAATTTGAGGTTTATACATCAAAAAATAATCTACAAGAGTTACTATTTGAATGATTGTTTATCTAGAAATAATTCTATGATCAAACATTAAAAATTATGGCTGTATAACAAAAATAAAAAAGCCAGTTATATTTGATGATAAATTGATGATAGATAAAATTATTTATTATTTCCCAAAATACGAGTTCATAACACAGAGTCTTCAGATTCCACATAAGAAATAAAAGTTCATCCGTTTTTCTGTATTGATCATTGGAGCAATTGCAAAACAGTTTCAGTCAGAAATAAACTTTAGCGTTTAAATAAGTTTTTTTTAACAAACTCATAATTATTTAATTTTTAAAGTTTAATTAAAATGTAGTATCTTTAATAATTTTAAAAAAATTTAAACCTTTTAAGAAATACACAGCGGAGTGCAAATCCTTTCCTTCTTAAGAGTGAATTACACGTGAAGGATAATAGAATTGTACCAATTTTTTATATTTTTAAATAAGATTGTTTACTAATATATTTTTATAAGAGTGAATAAGAAAATTTTTATAAGCTATAAAAATGTGACACTTAAAACACAATACTATTTCAAGAATAGCAATAAAACTAAAAGTATATAGTACTACAGAAATATATATCTAAATATACAATATGGTTTTATGAATTTCAGACAAAATTAGGAATAAATAAATCTATGACATTTCATTTTACTTTCAAGGTCGGTATCTTGTAAATTCAGTTCTTCTATTGGAACAGTATCATCATTGTTTTCTTCAGGTGGTTCTCCGAAATTCCCTGCTGGTGTCATTTCTGGATGATTAAGCTATATGAAATAATTTAGAAAAAGAATTAATTTAATTTCAAAACTTTTGGCAGTAAAGTGAAAATAAATGTTGTTTGTTGTCAATTGATAGTTCACGTGCAATCGAAAAGCTGGCTTAGATTTTATTGATACAAAATGTCTTCTAACAAGACAGAGTCACAAAACTCGGCTGACAATTTTTTCTTTCTTTCTTAGCATTGAAATTTTCGTTCACATCACTGGAATCACAAATTTCATTATGAGTATTAATCATACTCACCGTGATCATCTCATTTGATAAAACAAGTATCTAACTGATAAATGAGAGATTTTTGAATGTTGGTTGGAGCAAGGCAGCTTGGGAGTATATTAAATTACAGTAAGTTGCCATAGTTAATAGCAAGCCAAGTGTATAAGAAATGTATTTTAGGATACAGTTGATATGTTCATTATTTGACTTTCGATAATAGTTGAACGATACCAACAGTTCAAGAAAACACTTTAAAAGTTTTTCTATAAAATATTGACTAGTTTAATTGATGTACATTGAGACTTTCAGCGGCATTAAAGACTATTGTCTCCATTATTCCAGAAATTAAATTTCTGATTAAAATAAATCCATCGAGAAAAGGAATCGTGAAAATCTTCATATATTTGCTCGATTATTCACTATAATTTGTATTCTTTCCTTGACAGTCAGATTATTGGCTAAAAAGTTCGCGTTATGGTTACTTCTCTTTTAATTTGAATATTTGCTACAGTGAAATAATATATGATCTATATCATTGTAGACACTATATACTTGACAAATTTCAGATTCTGTTAAATTGAAACTATGTAAAAGAGCTGGAGTAATTAACATTCATGCTGTAAATCTTGCGACCTTCGAGAGGTAAGAGATTCACATATAGTACTCCATGCTGGTATTTCCAATAATGTCGTTATATTTACTAGATAAATATATAGGCTTATAGGCATGATTAATGTTATTTCTGAGGAACCTTTTTAAATTTTCGGGTGAAACCCAAGGAAGATATACATCTGTTTCTGTAATTCATTTAGATAATTATCAGCCGTTTCGTTTGTAAAAATAAAAAATAAAAAAATATCCTTGTGTGCAGAAATCCAAATGATCTTTAGAAGAGGATAAAATTTCGCTGCTTGAAATAACTTATTTCTTAAGCAAATAATAACTTTAGGAGATCCTATTGTAACGTTTTTTAAAGCCACAAGAACAGATTTACTATCCGTGAAAATGTAGTTCGATACCTTAAAAACCATTAAGTCGTCAATTGCTTGAGCTTTTGCTGTAAATATTGAGTTTATATTGTTAATTCGGAAACTAATTGTTTGATATGGATACCATGCAGTGATTGCCATCATGTTAACAGACTTGGAAGCAACAGTTGAAATAATATGAATTGTTCTCTGAAGGATTCCTCGAATAAAAATAGTATTCAATAATTTTCGAGGGATCTGTTCTGAAAATCAAAGTCTTCTATGTGTATAATAATGGAGGCAGGCAATGGTTCTTGTGGAAATACAAACTTTATGAGATAATCAGGGGATATTTAAAATCCTCTTAGACTGATTTACTCATATTCCAAGTTTTATGTTTCTTTTTCACCTGAAATATAGTTAAATATAGGTGAAAAATCTTTTAAGGAAAATTTATTAATCCAGAAGTTAAAATTTATTTTTTTTAATTTATAATAAATCTCAGTGGGTCTCAGTCAATCTCTGAGGAAATTTTGAGGAGAACAATGTTTGGTGTCCATTTAGTTGAGTTATTCGAAAAGCAGTAGTATAACATACTTCTAATGGTTGGCAAAGAGATTTTGACTGTGAATATTGCTGCTATTTAGAAACAGACCACAGATAGAGGCGTTAACTAGGTTTAATGAGAGTTTTACCTAAGTCGTGTTGTCAAGGTAAACTGTGAACACACTTTTTGGTATATTTTGGCGAGGGTTCTTATTTAATACAAACCTAAAGGGGTTGTCTGAGCTAAAAAGGTGTGGCTACTACGTTAACTAGTGGGACGAGTGTTATAATGTAAGCAAATGTGGAAAACGATAATAGAAATTTTATGAATCCAAAAGCAAATTAATTCAATAGTATTTAAAATCACTTATTATAATGATACATGTATTCAAATTTTTCTCTCTTTAATAAAAAAATTAAATATTTTTGATTCATAAATTATTAATGACAGAATGATTGTAAAATATATCCTCCATTTAAACTATATAAAATCTGTATGGAACATATTCTGTAATCAAAATAGATAATTTATCTAACTATACTTCTAACTTTACTTCTAAAATAAAGGCCAATGGGAAAGCGTTCCAGAGGTAGGCTCAAAATCAGATGGGTTGATTGTCTTGATAGGGACTTTAATACTATTGGAACATCTAATTGGAAAAGTGCTACTGAGTACAGGCCAAGATGGAATAAGCTCATTGAGAAGGCCAGGACCCACACAGGGTTGTAGTGCCATAGTTGATTGATTGATTGACTTCTAAAATAAAATTTCGAATCTATCTTCCATCAATTTACTTTATCTAAAATCATACTAATAATTAATTTTTATTTTATCAATTTAATTTGCCATTTATTTGTAGCTTCATATGTTTCAATAAGTAAGTTATAAATAAGTTAATATCAATAAGTTATAAAATTTCAATTGATATAAAACGAATTTAAATTCAGTACTTAATTTCAAACCTTTGAAAAGTGTGGAATTAACTATGTAAAAATAAAACTTATAACTGGAATAAATGTTTAAAGACTTGTACTCATGCAAAGCATGGAAAATTATTTTTTGTGTTTTTGATAATCACCATTTATTGATTAGAAATAAGCACAATTTTTTTTTACTTTATTACTCCATTTATTACAAAAATGATAATATATTATTACACACACACACACACACACAGAGAGACACACACAATACTCATTCTAGATAACAGTAGTTTCATGTACCTGTTTTTAATATCGTATCTTTTACGTATAAGTTTTCGCAAGAGTAAGGCAGATTTTGAAGTCCAAATTTGATCCATTATTTGAAAACTGTTGATGTTCTTAGTCTGATATTTAAAAAAAAAAAATTATTTTGAATGAATTTAAACAGATTTGAGAGTCATAGTAAATAATTTAATTTTTCTTGTTTATGGTAGTTATATCTTTATAGAGAATAATAAGATTAATTGTAATTTTCTTAAATCTCAAAATTAAAATTTACTTTTGAATAAGCAATATTTTTGTCTTATTTTAAATTTTTCTTTCAAAAGAAAAGGATTTGTTTTTTGAAATATACATTCAAATAAATTCTCAGTGATATAAATTATTAAAAAGTTGCGTGTTACAAATGTATAATTTATTTACCTTCAGTTGTTAACAGAAAATAATTTTTCCATTATTTTCAAAGACTATATAAAATATGGGCCGAATATGAATCACAAATACTGAATAAATAATATTTTTTTTAGTGGATATATCGTTTAAAATTTAACAGACATTCTATTTTCCCTAAAACTACTGCTGATTTTCATATTATATTACAATAATGAATTTCCACTGATTTTCGGGGCTAAGCATTTTAACTAATCATTCGATGGATTGAAAAAATTTTATTATTCAATAATTCATATACATCAAATCCCTATAATATTTTTTTCTTTATTTATATCACTTTAAAAATTACTCAGATTATTTAACTTACTTAAAAATCAATTTTCAAGACTCATTAATGTTGTAATTTCCATTACTTTTATCCTAGAACAGAATTTCAATCTTTATACAATTAAATGAGTTTCAAAGCCAAAATGAATTAATGTATTGCGGTTTATTAATACATTGTAGTTCTTTTTCAAAATTTTAATTATAGGTTAAAGAGTATATCACGTTTGCAGTTTTTCTGATAAAGAGGCATTACTTCTTTATCAGAAAAACTGTAAACGTGATATAATTTTTTACCTAGAATTAAAATTTCGAAAAATAAAAAAAAAAAAAGAAACAAGTATTATTTAAAAATATTATCCTTGAAATGTACTGGGTAAATTGATTTTTCTTAATAAGAAATTAAGCATCCTTAGTTAAAATATTATCTCTCACATTATTTTTCAATTGTTTATCAAAAATTAACTTCATTAGCTAATAAGAAACATTTTTTACAATTAAAACTCATTTATTGCAATTTTTGTGGTAAAATTATTTGCTTTCATAAATTCCGAATTCTTTTATTTTATAATCCTTTTATTTAAAAATTGTTTATTTTGGAGATTTATCACACTAAATCAATCATTAGTAATTTTTATAAAATATCTCCAAAAATAATAAAAACTGTACTAAAAATATGTAAATGATTATCGAAAAGAAGGAAAGTTGATGAAAAGAAATCTTATTTTTTACACTTTTCAGTTATAAATTTAAACATTTTAATACATTTGAAATGTCTTCTATTTTAGTTTAAAGTTATATAGCCAACTATTTTTGTTGAAGTTGTTTATCTTGATTTATGGATCAATAATCCAGGGAGATTCCCATAAAGTAAGCACATGAGATATAACTTATTTCCTTCTCATGAGATATTCAGCAAGATCCCTTGTTATTTTTATACGAGTCCTAATTTCTTTAAAAGTTGTTTAAGTCAAGTTACATGTCTATGAAAAATTGTAATATTGATTAATCAAATAAATCTTTTCTATTCAAAATAAAGAATGTAACATCTAATTAATATTGCTTCGGCTGATGAATATATCATCATCACTTCTCTGGATGTGATTATTTACTATTTAAAAAAATCAAATGAAAT
This sequence comes from Latrodectus elegans, assembly GCA_030067965.1. NCBI lineage: Eukaryota > Metazoa > Arthropoda > Arachnida > Araneae > Theridiidae > Latrodectus > Latrodectus elegans. The sequence continues at coordinate 119,729,364 of CM057813.1, forward strand.
TTTTTTTAATGTTTTTATTTTCTGAAGTTTTATCTAATATTCTATTAATTTTTTATAAGAGATTAGATCCTTTTATTAAACAAACAATATTTTGTTAATACTTTTCTTTTGTAAATAAAAACTGTGAACTTTTATTTGTATTTTGACAGCAATAACATTATGAAATATAACTATAAAATTGAAATATCATTCTTCTTAGAATAAATTAAATAATTAATAAAAAATTTCATTAGATGTCCTTAAAATTTGAATCATTAATAATCAATCAGAAACTCATATAAACTGAGAAAATTTTCTTTTCGAATATAAATAATGAATATGTAAGTTATGCATAATTTTATCACAGCAATTTCGATTATACTGCACAAAAATATAAGAATGGAATTATACAGAATGCCTAATTTTATTACTTAAATAAATTATATAAATTACACCTAAATTGTTAACTTCCTAAACTATCATATAGGATATGTCCAGTAACATCTAAAAAAATGAATGATATTTCATTCATTTTTTAGATGTTACTGGACAATAACATATTTGTCGAATATTTATTTAAATATAATTACATTCAATAGTTAGGGCTTCATCAAATCTAAAGCTGGATGATAGTAAGTCAAAATTTTGGAAATTTCCATTTTAAAAGAAAAATTAATATTGCATAAAAATAAAATGATTTCTATCTCAGATTTTTTCACTTGATGATTAAATTAATTACATATTTAGATCCTATCCTTTCCAGACAAAGAAGGAACCCGACAAGGACGAGAAAAGGAAAATTTGAAAACAAATCAAATTTTTAAAATTATCAATTTTCATGCAAGTTATATTTCATAAAATTCATTCACATGTGTTGATAGTATCAGAGAAGTCATAGATTCACCTTTAGTATCAAGAACCATAGTAGAAACATTTGTTATTGAATCTTAAGAAATTTATGACTTTTCAGAAATTTTACATCTCCTCAAAATCTAAGCTCTTCATTTCTTTTAAATCTCAAGTTTTATTTGAGTCATTTAGTCTAGCGTCATGTTATATTCATGAGAAAATTCCTATTGAAAAATATGTCTCATTAACCAAGTTCTTTCTGAAATCATCGACTATAACCGCCAACGAAAAAAAAGAGGAATTTCTATTAAGAAAAATCCCAAGAAAAGAACTGTTTTCCTGGAATCGAAATGTGATATGGAAATTGAAAAGGATTAACCACAAAATTTGAGGAAAATACATATATTTAGTTTCCATTTGCTTTTTACTTTTTACATGGTTAATATATTACTACTTCTTCCTAAATATCGTTAGTTTAATTCTCACAAATTTTGGTTTTTAAAAAGATTGTTGCGAATGAAAAAATTTAATTTTAATATATAAATCGTAATTTTTATTTTATAATAAAGAAATTATGAATTTTTTATTAAATATAAGTTTTATAATTTTTACCATGAGATATTTTAAAATTTTTTTAAAAATTAATTATATTTTTATGTTTAATTAGTAAAAACGCTTCTCTATAACGTATAGTTCGTCTATAATATATAGTATTTACTATAATTAGCATCAAATTTTGCTAAAATCTGATGAGAAAATTTTAACATTTAACACAATAATATACATCAAACGAAGTGTGCATTATTTTTTCCATGTCTTAGTATCTGAAAAAAAAAATGCATATATATTCTACATTTTACTGCGGTTTTTCCAAAAATATTTCAATTTTCGCAAAGAATACATTGTAAAAAATGCAATGATTTGCTATTTTTTGTAAAACCTACACTTAAAAAGTATGTGTTTTCACTAAAACAAATTGCGAAAAAACTTATAACTTCTAAATAAAAAAATATAAGTTGAAGAAAATAATTATAGGTTGACAAAATTATTAAAATATTGAAACAAAAATAAAAGTAAAATTAAATTTTGTAATGATGCTTTTTTTTTCTTTTTTTGAAAAAAAAAATTTAGTGAGTAATTTTATATTTTGTATGTTCCATATTTTTAAGCTAGTAAATTACTATCCGAAGTATATTAAGGTAAAATTTAAACATGTGAATTCAGATAATTGATTTATGAATGTTTTTTTTTTTATCAATTTCAACGTCCCATGTCCCCTAAGTAACATTGCTTTGTTAAAAACGATGAACTTAGTTCGAAAATTTTGACTTTCAGAGATCTAGAATTATGGAACAAAAAAATTATTGAATTTTATTTTTTTGACTAGCACGTATTCATTACACTCTTAAAATAATCGAGTGGATTTCTCTCAGAAGGAGTGAAATTTCACTCTTTCCTTGCCACAAAACTCAGCCAATCTTGAAGATAGAAATTCACTCTTTTGAAAGATGTGGGTAAACCACTTCTTTTAAGAGGAATGACAACATACCGTCTAAAAGGGTAAATTAGATGGAAAAAAGAGTGAATTTCAATCTTTTGCAGAAGTATTGATTTTTTTTTATATTGGCAATTTAGTGCAGAAATTAGGTTTTGAATTCTTTATTTAAAGGATGTATGTTTTTTATTTTATTTATTTATTTATTGACATTTACAATATGAAGATATGATTTCTTTAGTGAATAGTATAACAGTACAGTTGAATATGACATTTTAATTGATTTGGATAATTATAGTGGTTTTTAAATTACATACAATATTAAGCAATTTGTTCAGCCATTTATTTCATTACTTACATATATTTAGTTTTACGTGTGAGTATAGCACTCTCAAGAAAAAATAGTCACACTACTTATTTTTCAGTTTAGTTTACTATGGGCCCATAATTACAAAATTAAACTTTTACAATCATTATTAATACAACAAATTGTGCACAATTTAAAAAATACATATTTTATACAAGTAAATATAATTTAAGTTCTTTTGAAAAAATCCTTTATTTAAAGTATAACTAAAAATTTATTTTTAAATATTGATAATATTGGTTTTTTGAAGTTATAGGAGGATAAAGACAAATATTTACAGATTATTCTGTTGAACAAAATTGACTTATGTTTTTGCAAATAAATCTTGTTTTACGATACATTTTCCAAGTTTAGTTTAAACTGAAAATAACTTCAATGAAACTAAGAATGAAATTAAAAATAAAATGCAAGATTATACAAAAAACATTTATTCAATTTTTAATACAGCCTTATTTTTCTGCAAGGTATCTGATATCTATGTAATTATATTCTGTATTAAAATTACATTCAGCCTAAAAAATATACCATCCTCAATTCTCACCTATTTATTCCATATTATAGGACAGGTTTTTCAACACGTGATAATATTCTAGGAGCATATTATGCAGGACATTTACTAAGAAAACAGCCAGCTTCTGGATATTAAATATCAAATTCCTAATCTATCGATAATAAAGATATATATTTATATAATTTATATCAAATTAATAGAACTTTTTATTGCAATTTAGAGCAAGAGTAATTTGTATAAAAATGGCATTCTTATTAATTAATTAATTAAAACTTAGTAACTGAAGATAGTAAATTAATGATTATTTTTATAAGACTGTGGCAAAAATGATAAATTGTTGATATACAATGAAACAAATACAAAATAATTTTGGATTTTTCCTTTGTTATGAAATAGTTATAGCCCCTATCATAATTTACAAAATGGATTGTTGAACATTAAATAAAAATATATACATGCATACATAAATTTATTTCTAAAGTTAAAGCATTTTTGAATCAATCAACTTTAACTGAAAAACAGATAATTTTTTTTAATAAATGAATATTTCTTTTTACAAATTACAACAAAAAAAATTTTAACTACATGATTTTGTATCACATACACTAATATTAAAATACATTACAAATAAAATGATTTTTTAAAATACAGGATTGAAAACTACAATATAATGAAATACATAAGAAATACTGCATATATTGTAAAATATAGATTTTAATTACTTTCTTTTTGATCACGGAATCATTATACAAATATCAAAAAGATCTTTTTTTCCCTGAAAAGGCGTCAATGCCGAAGTGTGGTATACTCCTATTGGTATATTTGAAGAATCTGTGTTTGCCACAGAATACGATACAGGGGATTTTTGAGTAACGATGATAAAGGATCCATCGAGGCGAGGCGAAAATTTTGCTGTAACACCAGCAGTTTTATCACTTAAGTTTGGTTTTCTAATCAAAACTAAATCTCCTGATTTATATGTAGGAGCTGGTCTCCTTCTCTGGTCCGCAAAATGCTTGCTTTTATTTTGCTTTTCAATAAAGATCTCTTTGGCTTCAGATGTGAATCTTTCCAGTCGTTTAAGATACGGGGTCATTTCAACGACAAAGTTATCGTTCTCGATAATACTACGGAAGTCGTTGGTAACATCATCAAGGGTACGGAGCTTTCGTCCGAAATTGAGAAACGCTGCGGTTTTTCCAGCTGAACTGCACTTTGAAGTGTTCGGTGCGAATCGAATTGCAGGGAGTTTCTCGGACCAGCTATCATGCCGATTTTTTACTAATATGGCAAGACGAGGTTTCAAATCACGGTTCTTCCTTTCAACTGGATTTGCTTGAGGGTGGTAAACAGGGGTTAAAGATTGATGAATTTTCATAAGATAACATAGTTGCTGCATAACAGCAGAAACAAATTGTGGGCCATTATCGCTGATAATTCTGCGTGGTATTCCGTATCTCCTGAAGATTTCTTCTACAAGAGTGACAGCACACTCTTTTGCTGTTGCATTTTCCAAAGCAAATAGCTCGATCCACTTCGTAGTAACATCTTCTATTATAAATATCCATTTTTTTCCATGGCTAACTGGAAGAGGGCCGAACAAATCAATGGATAACGTTTCAAACCTTTGAGATGGTACTGGAGTCTGCAGCAGACCAGCAGGTTTTTGGTTGGAAGGCTTGTATCGCATACATTCTATACAACCTTTCACATAATTGGTGATGTATTTCCGCATGCCAGTCCAGTAATATCTTCTAACAATTCTATCAAAAGTTCCTTCAGCACCGTAATGACCTGCGGTGGGATCATCGTGATGAATTTTAAGAATCTACTCTCTTGAATCTTCTGGAATGACAAGCTGAGCCTCATCAGATCCTGAATCAGGTGCATATTTGTACAGGACACCTCTATTCATCATAAAACCTTTTTCAGTCCAGTTTCTATATTCCTCTGTCAAGTTGACTGCTTCCAAGGCATTTATTATTTTCTTCAGATTTTCATCTTGAAGTTGGCTGTCTCTAATTTCTTTAGGACTTTTGGTAGGAAAATCTACTGAAACGACGGTGGGTTGATTAACAGTCATGGAGCATATCTCGCATGGGTTATCTCCTTCGTGACAGGGAGGGCGAGATAACATGTCAGCTACCACGTTGCTTTTCCCAGGAACGTACTTGATATGGAGGTTGAACTCTTGGAGTTGTAGAGCCCAACGAGCGAGTCGTCCTGATGGGGACTTTAAAGACATGAGCCATCGTAACGCCTGATGGTCCGTAGCAACTGTGACTTCTTGTCCCTCAATATAACATCTGAATTTTCCAAAAGCCCAAACAACTGCAAGTGCTTCACGCTCTGTAGTGGTATAGTTTCGCTCAGCACTAGTTAGTAGTCGGCTTGCATATTCAATTGGATGTTGATCTGTCAGGGATTCTCCTTGGAGGAGGACAGCACCTAAGGCATACCCACCAGCATCAGTACGCAAGATGTACGGTTTACTTGGATCACACTGTCTAAGAACAGGTAGTGAAGTAAGTATTGTCTTTAACTTTTGGAACGAAGCTTTTTCTTGATCGTTCCAACACCAAGGGGCGGATTTCTTGGTTAGATTACTGAGAGGTCTGGCTATTTCAGAAAAGTTCGGAATGAACCTCCTATACCAAGAACAAGTTTGCAGAAAGGACTGAACTTGTTTAACAGTTTTGGGTTCAGGAATATCCGAGATAGCAGCAGTTTTGGCGGGATCAACCTCTAGACCTTCAGGAGTAATATAATGCCCAAGATATTTAATCCTTGCACATGCGAAATTGCACTTTTCACGGTTAGCTGTTAATTTGAATAACTCAAGTCGTTGAAAAATGTCTCTTAAATTTTTTAAATGTTCCTGAAACGAATCTGATAGTACTATAATATCTAGGTAGGAACGAAGAAAAATGTCACCAAGACCACTTCGGAATTTGTCTATCAGTCTTTGGAAGGTCGCTGGGGCATTTTTCAATCCAAATGGCATTCGTATAAAACGATATGTACCAAAAGGACAAATAAAAGCAGTTTTGTCTCGATCTACGGCAGCCACATTTATCTGGTGATAACCAGCTTTAAGGTCGATTGTCGACATATAACGAGTTTGTTTAGCTTCTTGAAGTAAATCATCTATGTTTGGAAGAGGGTAAGAGTCCGTTTTCGTGATGGCATTCAATTTTCTGTAATCCACGCAAAATCTATAAGCACCATTTGGCTTCGGGATGAACACAACAGGCGCTGCATAAGGAGATTCGCAGGGCTCAATAATAACTTCATTCAAGAGTCTATCAATTTCATTTTGCATAATTTCTTTCCTTGCTGGAGACACTCGATACGGAGGAACAGCAACCGGAGGATGGTTCTGCGTAGCTATGTAATGTTCAATAAATGGGGTTGCTTCTCCCCCTGGATTGAAGATAGTTTCAAACTGGGACAAGAGTTCATTTAACTTAATTCTTTGTTCACCTGTCAGATCAATACCTTCATCTTCACGCAAATGATGAGGATGATTCTTTAATTTCTTTTCCCAAGTGGGAGTCAAATGGGATGCTTCATCTTCAATATTACCTTTTTCATTCACAGTTAGCGGTGCAACGTTTGTAACGACCCACAAAAAGTTGGCGTCGGTTTTTCAAAAGAAAAGTGTCGTCTGGGTTGATTATGGTAAAACCAACAGTTTCGTTTCAAATTTAGTACAATCCCAGCCGAATTCAGAAAGTCTATTCCCAACAGGGTGTTGTTTCCTTTTGCATCAGAGATGACAACAAGGTTCAAAGGCAATGTACGGCCTCCAAGACGAATTTTTACCTTTGTTGTATGAACTTCTCTTTTTATTTTACTACCGTCTGCTAATGTCATTAGTAGTGTACTGGTAGCAAAAGTTGCTCCTTGATTTCCTCAGATTGTGATAAAGTGTTTCTCCTGAAATTGAGTGGGTTGCAGCAGTGTCTGTGCAAGCGGTACCCATGACTCCATTGATAGTTACTCTTAACGTTGCCATTTGTGCGGGTGCACTAGAAGCCGATTGAAGAATAACGCTGCTAAAAGTACCAGAACTTTTCTTTTCCTTTCCTTTACAGGTAGGACATTTAAATTTAATGACTCCTGGACTACCACATCCATAGCAGGCAACTTCACTTGACTCTTTCTTAAGATTCCCATTTCCTTCATGTTGAGGTTTTCTTTCTTGAATAGTAAAGGGTTTAAAGGGAAACTGCTTCTTTTAATGTACTGGAAGGAAAGTTTTATTTACACCACACCTAACACTTTCGTAAGCATTTAATTTTTCCACAAGAACAACCGGAGAAATAAATTCAGACCAAATATCGATAAAATGCTTTTTAATATCCGGGGAAACTTTCTTCTTGATTTGGTCTGCAATGATAAGTTGTTTTAACTTTTCGAAATCCTGAACCTTAAGTTCTTCAAACCAGCCATTAAAGTAGCTAGACAGATCAAAATAGAAGTCTATCCAAGTTTTTTCAGGGTCTTTTTTGTGTTGAGCAAACATTTGTCTAAATCTATCTCCAGATAATTTAAATCTTTTTAGAAGTAGTTCCTTTACTTTAGCATTTTCTTGTGTTTCTTCAGGTTCTCGAACGATGAGAGTTGCAATGTCAGATGGCAGGGTGCCTAGTAAGTAAGGGATCCATGAAGATTCGGGTAATTTCATAAATTTAACCTGTCGTTCGAAGATTGTAAAGAATGTACACAGTTCTTCTTTTTTCGGTTCAAATTTCGGCAAAAGATTGCTGAAATTACTCAAATCCAGTTCTAATGTACTACCGAGGGACCACTTGACGATAGAGGATCTATACTTACCAAACGCTGAGATTCAACTTGAAGCTGGAGTTTCTCCAATTCATATTTTTGTTGTTTATCCAATTTTTCCTTCGCATCAGCTATTTCGGTTTCTCTTAAAATTGCTGTTTCTTTCGCAATTCTCTCTTCAGTAATTGCTTGTAGCATACTTTTGACCATAGTTTAATCATAATTAGGTGCTTTGCTAATGAGATCCGTCAACTGGACTATTTTTAAATTATCTCCCACTACCACACCAAGCTCGTCGGCTAAGGTCCTTAAATCTTCTTTTCGGGCACGGTAAAGGAAGGCCATTCTTGATCTCAAAAGTTCTTATTTTATAACTTATTATTTAAATAAAATTTATCAATTAAACGAATTTTAAACACTTGTTTACCAATATTAATTAAATACTAATTGTTAAATTAATCAAACACATGTTTTTGCAATTACTTTTAAACAAAAATATAATTTGAAAACATTTTTTCATATTTATCATATTCGAAGACTAGAAACAATACAGAAAACTAATAAAGATATGTTGAAATTATAGTTCAAATTAAATTAAAACCCAAAAGTTGTTATAAATATTTAACATTATTTCTTTAAAAAAAAGAAGAAATATGAATAAAAAACAATTTATTCTAACAACTTCAATTGCTATTCAAATGATAAACTACTTCCATAATAATTAAATAAATAAAACACAATTATCTCTGAGTGAAAACAAAATTATTTCTAAAAATAATGACAGTATTTTTATCTTTTACACATTTTTAAATAAATTTAAAATTAATTCTGCATTTCACTTGACAATCAATTTTATATTATTAGATGAATAACTACTAATTTATTAGCAAGTTATTTTCAATGTAAAAACATTTAATGTTCTGAAACTTTATTTAATAAAACCATATCTAGTAAAAATTTTTAAATTATAATATACTCATAGAAAATATTCAAGATAAACAAATAAATTCAAAACATTTATTTCTAATATCTTATTTTAGCAATGTCCTAAAATACAAAATTCTACAAATTATTTTCTTTCAAAAGAAATAAAAAAATATCTTAAGGTATCAATAGTAAAAACAAAATAATAATATCAATTCACAACAGAAATATTATTCTTATATTTTGTTCTGTTTTCGTTTTAAAAATTAATAGATTCCTTATAGATAAAAATATATATGAATTTTCTTTCGAATATAAAACACTGTTTTTTAATAATAAACAAATAATTATTTATTTTTATCAAAACCAATATTCATGGAGCCTTCGACTTCCATACTTTTTCTAGACAGAACATTGACTCATTTTATACATAGAAATTATTCTAAATTTATTCTTTCAATGAAAATAATGAAAAAAAAAATCAGTTTTTAATTTAAATATGCAATAGGAACAGCTTATTCTAATTTTAAGCAGTAACAAAATCATTCAATCAATTTTAACCTTTAACGAACAATATAGAACAGCGTTTTGCGTCAGTTCTGTTTTCATAATAAACAGTTTAAATTCAAGAATTTTACTGAATATATTTTACATTTCAAAATATTAAATTTCACTATATATGCAAAATGACGTGCAGAAAAATATATATCAATTACATGCAGTATTAGTAAACAAATTTTAACATTCATGTAAACGTCTGAACAAAATTTAATCGAACCACAAGTTAAAAGAGTAACGAAACTAATACTACAAAACAAAAGTTATGTTATTTGGATTAATTTTAATACAAAACATGCTATTATTACAATATGCTAACATTATCAGGATGATAATGAAATTTGTTAGAACACATAATAGAACTTACCTGTTTTCTGGATGAAAACGATATAGCTTGATGAAATTCCGACATGAAATACATCTGTTCTATTTCTGGATGAAAACGAACGACGACGCGGGAAAACTCCAAATAGAATGCATTCCAGATGAACACATAATCAAATAAATTCCGACGTGGAATTATAACTAACAACTCAATAGAGTTAAAACTCATATCCAGTTAGATGGAACACAGTGGGAAAGGCCGCGAGTTGGGGCGCCATTTTTGTAGCCACGTAAGAAAATGGAAGTTAAAACAAACATTTATTACATTACACATAATTAAGATTAGATACAAAAAAGAAAACACTTAATAATTATAAAATAAAATCAAGGTTACATAGTACCAGGGTGGTACAAAACAAACGTATTTAGGAACCGGATGGTTCTTCCTTGCCATTTCTCACAGCACTACACTCATTTCATTCGATGTTATTTGTAAGTCTATTGGGCAGCAGCGCCATCTACTGTCAATATTTTTAATATGGGTCTGTTACATTTTCAAATATACAAAAAGTACAAATTTTATAATACCAATGCTTCGTTGAAAGTAGCCAATTTCGGATACTTAGAGAAATAAATTCTGTAATAGGATAGAACAATAGATGGTATATTTTTCATCACAAAATGTTATTTTAGACATTTTCACCATAAGTTCGAATATTTTTTCTCAATGAATTTCACTAGGCATTTCAAATTGTAATCATTTTATTTGAAAGGAAAAATACATACATATACACATATGTGTTTACTCAATAATATCATACATATAAAACTATTTATGATTAAGTGAATAAATACTGGATATTTATTTTTTAAACTATTAAATTCAAATTGAAAATTTAGAAAATTTTACTTCAAAATAGATTTAAAATTATTAAGCTACCGCGTTCTTACATAAACATAGAATATTACTTCAAACTTTTAAATAAATTTTACAAGCACAATGAAATTAATAGTTTTATTATTAACAATAGTTAACATTTTCTCAGTCTTCATAAAACTGATTACATATTATGCAGAATATACCTGTGTGATCAATCATTTATTCCTTATATTGCATTTCATCATTTTCAAAATAACTCTATGTTTGAGATTTGCTTTTGCTAATTTTGTTTTTTTAGTTTTTTCTTCAATGATAACCATGACAACCATAAAATACGAATATAAATTATATTTCCATCGACAAAACGCTTAGCTGTAAATTCTAAAATATACAAATTAATAGATTTTGATACATATAATTCCTTTTCGTTTTATCTACGAATGTTTGTACTTAGTAAACGGAACATTGGGGAACAGAAATCTACAAACCTACTTGAAGTCATAAAATGCTAATCTATAATCTTTATGACCAATTTATTGGTAATCCTAACTACAATTTAAAACTAACTTACATTGAAACAAATGGGAGTCCGCCCCAGTCATTTCGTGTGTCGGGCGTGTAGAGTGTGTGTTAGGTGGAGTAGAGAGGTATCTGGGTCACTGCCGAACTTTCTTTCGTTTGACTCCAGTACTACTCACCTACCAATCAGATAATTTTCTCTCTTGCTATCAATAGAACTATCTCTTTCTAACAATGGATTTACAGCAACAATCAGAGGAATCTTTTCCCCCTGTCCCTTTATTACAGCAGAACGATTGTAGCCAAAATGCAAACAACGAGTACGCTATTATTTTGGTCGACCTGGAGAAAATTTTAATGGCCAAGACAGGCGAAAAATTCTACCTCCCAGGTTATAAAAGAAAGCAAGCGCAAAATTTATTGGATCAACTAAGAATGCATCTTACTAGACCAGAAGAAACAGTGGTTCACCAAAACATGGCAAAAATAAATGTTCAAGTGGAGCAGATTAAAGACAACCTACAAGCTCTCACTAACCTACAAAATGAAACACACAAGCTGATAAATAATCTGCACACAACTAACCAACCAACAGGAAACAAACCGGCAAGCCAACCTACAGCGAAATATTAAAGAAGCGCATTGATGAAGAAAGGAAGGCAACGATCATAATTAAACCTTCAAAAGACGAAGACATCAAAACTCTCAGGAGAATTTAGAAAAGATAAACAGTGATATTTGCCCAAAAAAATCGTTTGGGGAAAGTTCGCAGCCAAAGTGCAGTGCAGCAATGAGGCAACAAAAGGCAAAACTGAAAGAACAACTCACCTCCCATAATATAAATACTGAGGAACCCACCATAAGGCACAAGAAAATCATCATTTTAAATGCCCTAATACAAGTTACAGACGATAACATCCACAGAATCTTATCATCCAGCAAACAAGACATCCTAACTGATGCCTACATAAAAATATTGCAAATTAAAACACATAGGTCAAATGACAAACTGCAGCACCTAATTATGGAAGTGGACTGCGCTACAGAGCACACACTCCTAAAAGCAAGGACCATACACTTTGGTTTTAATAAAGTCCATATCAGGCCCTACAAGCGCATTATACGGTGCTTCAACTGCCATGACTATGGTCACGTGAGCTCAAACTGTAAATACAGAAGAGTCTGCGGCAAGTGCGGCTATAACCATACTGAAGATGAATGCAAAGCGAAGTTACTGGAATGTATTAATTGCTGGGTTGCCAACAGAAATGGAGCTAATTACCCCACGAACCACACAGCGTTTTTCAACACAATGCCGAGTTTATCGAACACATCTACACCAATCGAACTAAGTTACCAACAACTCCAACAAATTTAACATGAACAACCATAACAACCAACCCACTAATGACCCAACTCATAGAGATAATCTTCAGTCCCATTACTGCCCTCCAAAACCACTATCAACCAAATCAACTTAACGAGATCCAGCGCACCAACTGACCAACTACAAATCAATACATCCAGTTCAGTTAAAAGTATACCACTCAAAACAGGAAAAACAAGCTAAACTTCCTTCAAATTAACCTACAGCGAAGCCGTTCGGCACAAACACAATTAATCCAGCACATAATTGATACTGAAGCTTCAATTACCTGCATCCAAGAGCCCTATACCTCCAACAACCTCATAAAGGGTTACCCAATTTCCTGGAAAATCATATCTGATAAATCCGGAGCTCAAGCCCCCCAGATCAGCAATTATCATCGCAATTCCAATAAATCCAATCATTCTACACAGCCATAGAGATATTATAGCTATCCAACTTAATTTCTCACCTCAACCAATAATTCTAATAAATCTGTATGCCTCGCCATTTGAAAATATCAACACAACGCTAGAAATCCTTAATAACCCTGCTCAATCAGTTTCATCACTATCAAATTATTATTACAGGTGATTTCAACGCCCACAATACCCTCTGAACTATCCTTCAAACAACAGCAGAGGTCAGATCTTGGAACAATTCTAGCATCAAACAACTTGTATCTCATCAATGAGCCCAATAGTCCCCTACTTTCAGTGGCCCGGTTGGCTCAGGCTGGCCAGATCTAACTCTATGCAACAACCAGATCTTTCAAAGCCTCACTAACTGGCATGTGCAAGATTTGATGTCATGCTCAGACCACAACTACATTTCCTTTAACTACTCAGAACCAACAGCAATAACATTCAACAAAAGATACAATAGCACCAAGCACCAAAATAAATTTATTAAACTTATCAAACCACAGCTATCTTCTCTACAAAATTACTTACAACCAATATCCTCAGCTGGCTAACTAGATGACTTTACTGACATTTTAACCCAAAAAATCATAGAAACAGCTGAACAATGTTTCCCTATCAAGAGCCCAGGAAGAAAATTCAAGCTAGCATGGTGGACACCAACCCTACGATCCAAGAAAAATGAAGTAAAAGCATTAAGAAGATTAATGAAATCAGAAACAGACCCCACAGTAAGAACCCAACGCCATCAAAAGTACAAACAAAAGCTAGCAACTTACAAAAAGGACACATTCTTGAGGCAAAACTAAAAGCTGGAAAAACTACTGCTCCAAAATCAACTCCCATATAGTACCTTAACCAATATAGCTACAGGTAAACTATTCATCCTCTAGCCAGTTTGAAATTTTAATTCAACTAGCCAATTCAACAACATCCCGAATACCATCTTTAAAGATCTGCTTAACTTCTCCTCTTTCCAACGGATAACCCCACCACCAAAACACCCTACAAGACTATCCAATTCTAAATTTAACTCAGATCCTCCCCTTCACAATCATAGAGATAAATAGCACAATCAAGAATCTCAACAACACAAAAGCACCCGGCCCCGACGGAATAGATAACAAGATGGTTAAACTTATTCACTACGCCCGTCCCACATTCCTGCTAAACTTCTTTAATACCTGCCTCAAGTTTTCCACATTCCCAAAGCAATTTAAAAAGGGTCAAATAGTATTCTTTCTAAAAAAGAATAAAGATCCAAAAAATCCCGCCTCATACCGCCCCATCTGCCTCCTTCCCGCAATAGGTAAAGTTTATGAAAAACTCATCATCAATCGTCTCAAGCATCACTTACTGGTCTCCAACTACATTCACCCCAGACAATTCGGATTTCGCTCGAATCTTTCGACGGAACACGCCTTGCAGACTGCGAAAGCTGTAATCAACGACAACCAAGCCCAAGATCACTATACTATGCTTCTAAGTCTGGACATAACAAAGGCATTCGACTCAATGGCATGGCCTCGACTTAAAGCTGAGCTAGCCAAAACTTCAGCACCAGCCAACATTTTTAAAACTCTCCTCTCCTTTCTGGACAACAGAGAACTTCTAGTGATCCATGACAGTGGTACCATCACAACACTCCCAAAATCGCGGTTGCTGCAAGGATCAGTAGGAGGACCATTCTCTGGAGTATTTACTTCCACAGCGTTTTCTCACACACCTGGCCGGAGAACACACAAATTATCTGTTTTGCAGATGAGACACTAATAATCACTAGAGGTAAAACCAGAGAGGAAATAAAACACCACAGTAATGAATCCCTGCAGATTTTCTCAAATCTTGCAACGCTCTTCAGCCTCACTATCTCACCACAAAAGTCACAAGCAATGATAATACATAAAAAATCCAGGACTCTAAAATCCAACCCAAAAATAATGCTTAATGGTAGCAGCCTAAGACACACTAAATCACTTAACTATCTCGGGGTCACAATAGACAACAAGCTCTCCTTCTTACAACACATCCGAAACATAAAGACAAAAGTCCTTCCAATCTCCCAAAGAATAGGATGTATGATGGGTCGTGACTGGGGCCTTAGAGGTAAACTCCTCAAAATCATTTACACCACCATTATTCAACGAATCATCCTTTATGCAGCCTCATTCTGGGCATTCCTCTAACAACACGAAAGATAAAATTACTCTCCAGTCTGCAACGCCTCTTCACCCTCCGAATCACAAGGACATACCGAACCACGCCATCAATCAGCCCTTACTATCCTCTCTGGCACTCCTCCACTACACCTCCAACTTAAATACGAAGCTTTGAAGACAGCAATCCTCCAACTTAACGAACCAGTGAACATTGATGGAGAAATTCTTCATCCAGACCAAATAGAGGGCAAGGCTCATAAAGATCTGATTCACCCAGGTAAACGCCATAGAGGAATCAAAGTGATAATCACCAAACATTCAACCTTACAGCCTACTCCCAACCACCCCAACTACTACACAGACGGGTCTAAAATAGATGAATCAACTGGAGCAGCTTTTGTTTTACTAATCAATGACAGCATCATCACGACAAGTAAATTCTTACTAAATCCAAGGAATACAGTATTCCAGGCTGAGGCTCTTGCCATCCTTGAAGCCATAAAGCACGCCTTAAACTCTAAATACCCAAAATCAACAATCTGGTCTGACAGCCAATCTACCCTTCTAGCCATCAACAACCCCTTACATCGCTCCCTTATTCAACAAATTCAATCACTGATAACCGATGCAACAAATTCATGTAAATTCACCCTCATCTGGACCAGAGCTCACATAGGCATCCATGTAATGAGCTCGCCGACGCAGCTGCGAAAGAATCAACCAAACTTCCAAAAGATGAACAATATCACCTCGCATGGTCCCAAGCATCCATAAACACAGCCTCAACTCTCAAAAGTTAGCCTCATGGCAAACCGCATGGACAATAGCACACCAGGGAAGAACAACCAACAAAATAATTCCAAAAGTCTCCGAGCTAAATCTACTGGATAATCCGTATGTAAATTACTTAACAGAACATGGTCCATTCCCAACTTACTTTAAAAAAATAAACAAAACATCTTCATCTCTCTGTCTCTGTGGCAAAGAAGGCAATCCTTTCCACTACATTAAAGAATGCAGCCACACCGCACATCATCATCTCAAATGCCTCAAACCTGAACTACACCGACTTTCTTCGATTCTGTCTACGTTCAGCTCCACACAAGAAAAAACTAACATTAATCGCCAAGTTCCTCACAGAAAAGGTCTAGATTTATGTGAAGGACAGAATCCTCCTCCTATCAGCTTGCCAGATGATTCGTCAGATTCAGACTTTAACCCCTTATGTTTAAACAAACTTAATAGTTTCATTCTCTACTTGTATATAACTTTTCATTACTTCATTTACCTTTTCTTTTAAAAAATTTCTTATCTTTAAAATTTTTTTTTTTTTTTTTTTTTGATTTCAATTATCCGTCCTTATGTTGTTATCCCTGCCTGATACAGAACTGTAATGTATTGGACACTGCGGTATCCAATACAAGGCTTTAAGGCCTCACCATTGTAAATTCTTCCATCTACAACAGCATGCTGGGTGACGGCACAGTTTGGGGACTTTTTAACCCTCAGAAGGTGCTGCTTACTCTCGATGGTGATGAGTGGACTATACCCGATAACCGATTGGTACAGAACGGGGTCCACTCTCATCTCTTATGTATGTATGTACTTAGTAAACAATCAAATCAAATAAAAAGTTGTCAGTGAAATTTTAATAAATAAAAGACATATTGTCAGTAAAATTTTAATAAATAAAATACATACTGTTAAGTAATATTCTGCAGATTAATATTTGCTTTATATAGTATTAAAATTTAAATTAAAAAGCTTCTAATTTTATTTATGAAAAAATTTATTCTTATTCATTGGTAAAATGTTGTATTTGATATTAATCGCACTTTCAGTTCAGTACAATACACTATATTAAATAATATTTCTATAAAATACATTGTGGATATTTAAATCAACGAGAAAATTAATAGTCATATTCACACTGTATCGAAAATAAAATAATTTAAAAATGCATTCATTATAATTCACTATTAATTTATAATGAATGAAATTTTGGCAGAAAATGGTATTTGAAATAAAAAAATAAAATTTCCAAACACATTTTTATATTATTATATATTATCAATTAATCAGAAATTTCAAATATTATAAATATTACATGAATATGTATTCAATTGAATTCATTCATTCCCACTTTCGAATACAAAAGTTTATATAATGGTGAAAATTCACAAATATGAAGGTTTGATTTAGTCATTCAATTAATTATAAGAAATAAAGACTTACCATAATGTTTCAGCACTCCTTTTTGTCCAATTACATATTTCAAATATACTAATAGACAGCTTTTACAAAATGGAGAACTAAATTCCTCCACTTTTAGCGAAACTAAACCAAAAGCATAGAGCCACGTGATGATTTAAATCAATCATATCACGTCACATTTGCTTTGTGCCATAAACACTTCCAAAAAAGAGAGAAAATTGCTTTTAATCGAAAATAGAGTGTTTGAAAGAGAACTTTTTGACCCAATTAAGTAAATAAGGATTCATTTTGTATCTTTATGGAGTACAAAATATCAATCGCTCATCGAGTGGTGAAAAACCACTCGATTTCTTCAAGAGTGTACATTTAATTATTTAGTACATATTTTTAATTATTACATTGTATAACAAAAATCTGTTTTAACGTGAGTAAAATCATTCTACAGGAATATAATAAAATCGGACATAATTATTATGCACTGTAAAAATTTAAAGACATCTTTGAATGTATAAATTATTGAATTAAAAAGAAAATATACCATTGGGTAAAACAATATGAAAATAATTCAAAATAAAAATAAGCTCTTTTGAATAAAAAAAGTTATTTCAAAATCGTAAGAACCTCCTATTAAAAAATAAGTACAGATTCCGCAAAACTTCTTAAAGAGTAAAATCATGAGCTGTGAATGCTAAAATTTCTTTTCCTAGTTTGATATGTTTGTCGTTAAACGATCTTTTTTTGTACACGAGGTGTAATTAGATCGGGATCAACAATTCAAAGTTTAATACCTATAATGAGAATTTGAATCAATAGAAAATTTAAATATTGAGTGTATCAGTTTTGTAAAAATAATAAATATTACAAATTTACATTTTTTGGGTGAGAATATTTATAATTTTATTATAAAAAAATATATTAGTAGATACTTCATAGCTTTAAAGAAATTAAATCTTAAACTGCATTGAAGCTTTTAACTTGCATAATTTAGAACGGGGAAGATTTTATTAAAATTATAAGTGAACAATCAATCGTTACTATTTCAGCGTCAATTATTAGTTGCGAACATTCTTTCAATAAATTCAAATTAATTCTTACATTTACATTTACGATCAAATATGGAACAAAATTATTTGAGAGACATTTTTAAGCGTGGAATTCGAAAAAATTGAAGTGATCGACACTGATGAAGTAATTAATCAATTTCATCATTAATAGCAAATAAAATCTATGCATAGCTAATTAATATATCATAATTCTCTGTTACTATAAATACATTTAATCTCTCTATATAATATATGTTAACATCATTCATTACTAAAAAATGTAGATTTTTGAAAATAATTATATTAATATGTAAAATAAATGAATTCTCTCTCTCTTTTAATTATTTATAAATTATAATAAGTCTTATTATTCTCCTTTCATATTTCCAAATCCAATTTTAGAGTTCCGATTGTTTTTAACTCGATTTTTATTGTTTAAAATTTAAAATCATAACCTAAATCTTCAAAACTATCTACAACTTGAATTATTTTAAAGAATTATTTGCATTATAATCTAATTATGAATTTATATTATATTACTATTCATTTTGGGGGAGCACCACAATAGATATCCTTCAAATTCTCATGAACTGGGAAAACGGAAATAACATCTGTGTCTGGATAGATCATTTTATAATTGCTTACTTTATTGACAAGAGATATTTTGGTTCATGGAAAAATATCAGTTCCCCCTAGTTTGTTGATTAATTTTAAATTATTACCAGATGTGTGAAGAGTAGTTTAACTTCCTGTGGTATTTGTACTCAAAATTTCTCAAGGGTTGCCATTTTGGATGACAGAGTTCCAGTGGTCCAGGCACTCTCCACAAATTTATTTGCTTTGACTCCCAATGGGGTGTAATTATTAGTCACAGAGAAAGATTTTAATGAGGATATAACAATTATTTCCATTTTCCTATCATTTGGTTAACCGTCGAGCCTTGTATTTTCATCTGGTACCGCCAAGTCGCATGACATTCTTTCATATTCTTTATTTCTAAAATAAAATAAAAGGGACTATTTACAAGGAGGGAAACAAAACAAATTTTCTATATACAACTTGAATGCATATTCTTGAATAACTCATACATTTAGTAGAGTTGATAAGCAGAAAGTATTTTTAGATTATTATAGTATATATACAAACATAAATATTATTTCAAAAATTTATACAAGTAAACATTTCTTGTTTCCATACACTTGTTCATACATTTTCTAGATTAGATTAGTAATATAAATACTTATAGTCACAGGTTTTTCACAATATTCACAGTAATGGTCATTACAGCTCTGCACATGCATTTAGATGCAAGTAGTGATATAAATATTTGAATAGTATTGGATTTTCGCTATAATTATATTTTGGATATGGAATCAGAATAATTTGAAGGAGGGAAGAACTTTTTCTTTTCATTATTATTTATTTATTTGCATTTTGAGACTTAAATTATTTGCCAATATGCGGATTAATAAGGTAAAAATTAAAATTTCTTAATTTTAATTGATACTTGAATGGGAATTAATGTAAAGATGTTTGCAAGTAAGAGTGACAGTGCTTTAATTCTGGCTCACATTAATTCCCCACTCAGGGATGGGGAGTTAATGAATGATCCGTGGCTGAAGGGGAAGTTTTCTGGGAAGCTGCTCAACGAGCATTGAATTTAAATTTACAGAATGAGAAACACATAAAAATAAAATGAAGATTTAAGCATTATATATTTCCAAGAATAGCTTTCGGACGTCACCTGTTTTCAGGTTCGTTGTAGTTGTATTGTGGTTGGTTACTTATGAGAAGATTTGGAATTTGGTTTAAAATATTATAAAAATTTTCCGCTAACTTTATTATGTACTCAGTAAAATATTCACTGATAAATTTGCTGAATATGTTTTCGTTTTTGAAATACGCTGGAGTCATTGCACACATTCTAATGATTTTGTTCTTATGGTTTTGGAGTTTGCAGTTCAAAATTTATCAAGTAAGTGTGGGAAAATATCTTGTAAAAATAAATACTTTATGCACAAAAATAAACCTACAAGTTGCACGGCTAGGAGTGATAAGAGTTAAAGACAAATATCCATCATTATAGATAGTAGTTTTTTATAAATTGATTTTTAGTTGTTACAACCCTTTAGTTTTCTTTTGCATATTTGTAACTACTAATATAATCTTATAAACTTGCAAAACAAACTGTATAAATGAAATAATTAAAATTCAGTTAAATAAATATATGCTTATAAGTCGAGTTTTATGTGAGCTGAGCAAAAAATTTGGATATTAAATTATTAGGTCTGCAAATGTTACAAAATAAGGTTTTATTGCATTAACAAGAGATATTATTTTAAATATGAATGAATTGGAGTTTGAGTAAAGAGAAATGTTGAAAACAATCATGCCATAGCAAAAAGTCTGTGATTAGTAACTTTAACAAATATTCTTAATAAATATATTTAGTTCACAGGTTTAATTTAAAAAATTTATTTCCTTATTACATACATTCCATTTTGGTAATTAAGAGAATACATATCTAAATTATAGTATTTAATAATGCTTATTTTATATTTTATATACTTTAAGATATAAAGTATAAATATGCTAATTTTTATTAATGTAACTTACATGAATATCAGATATAATATCTCAAAAACAATTTAACTGCCGAAAAAATGGGGAAAATTATCAGTAAATACGAGGGTTGCTATTTATATTTCTGGCCTTGGCAACAGTAAGTGTTGCTAGGCGACCGAAGACGATTTTAATCGAAAGTTTGATATTTTTAAACATAAATTCAGCAGACGATTTACCATTATAGCTTTATTTGTGTTGTTGACAGTAAATTGAAAAGTTCTTCTCTGTCAAAAAATGGAATTGAATCGTGAACATTTTCGTGCCATTATTTTTCATAACTTTCGACGTGGATTGTCAAGACAAGAGTGCTTCGATGAACTTAATTCTTTATACAGCGATAAAGCGCCATCCTACAGCACTGTAAAAAATTGGTATAACGAATTTAATCGTGGTCGATGTTCGATCCAGGACGAATCCCGTGCAGGTCGTCCAAAATCCGTTGTTGTGCCAGAAAAGATCAATGCTGTGCGTGAACTGATAAAGCAAGATCGTCATGTGACATACCGTGAGATAGAGGCGTCTTTGGACATTAGTATGACTAGCATCAATAAAATATTGCATGAACATTTGAGCGTAAAAAAAAATTGTTCGCGTTGGATCCCGCATAATCTGACAAACGCTCAAAAAAAGGCTCGTGTCGATTGGTGCAAGGAAATGTTGGAAAAATACATTCAAGGTACATCAAAGGCTGTGTATAACATCTACACAGGTGACGAATCATGGATCTATGCATATGAGCCGGAAACAAAACAGCAATCAACTGTATAAGTCTTCCAAGACGAAGCAAAACCAACAAAAGTTGTTCGAGGAAGAAGCACATCGAAACAAATGATTGCCTGTTTCTTCGGCATTAACGGTCATGTGGCAACAGTGGCGTTAGAGCAACTTAGGACGGTCAATTCTGAATGGTACACGACCATTTGTTTGCCAGAAGTCATCGGAGAAATTCGAAAAAAGCAGAAGAACAGGCGAATCATTCTTCATCATGACAATGCGAGCTCTCACACATCGACTCAAGCAAAGGCATTTCTGACGGAGCGAAAGATCGAACTGATGGGTCATCCGCCGTACAGATCTGATTTGGCACCCAATGACTTCTTCTTATTCCCACACATCAAAAATAAATTACGTGGACAACGATTTTCGACCCCCGAAGAAGCGGTTGATGCATTCAAAACGCATGTTTTGGAGTTACCTCAATCGGACTGGAAAAAGTGCTTTGAAAATTGGTTCAAACGCATGCAAAAGTGTATTGATCATCATGGAGAATATTTTGAAAAACAATAAAACCAATTTCGATCCTACATATTTGTTTTTTCATTATTAGGCCAGAAATATAAATAGCAACCCTCGTACTTAAACTGCCATGCAAACTTCAATTTAAATTATCTGATTTCTCTTTCATTGCTTTTAAAAGCACGTAATGAGTTTTTATGAAATAATTTTATTTAGAGAAGACACGCAATACTGTTGGTTATGTTACATTTAACTTTTAACACTGATGCCACATGCATTAATAAAATCATTATTTTTTTTAAAAAAAATGAGTTAAACTGACAAGAAAAGTATTTAAGTTCTTGAAATCATGTACGCTTGGATGTAAGATATGATAGATAGTTGTCTATATTCTTTTGTTGTTTATGTTATTTACAAATTTAAAAAATCAAAAACTCTTTTTTTTTTTTTAGTTATTTTTACTAACAATAAATGTTTTTGATTTTTATATTTGTAAATTAACATCTATTAATGTCAATAAAATACTTTCATTATTTGAAGTGAAAAAAGACAAAGAATTATTTTTCGAATCTTTTTCCACTATATAACAAGACAATATTATCAGCATAGCAAATATTAGAAATGTACATTGAGGAGAATTTGTTTCAGAAATAAATATTTATCACTTTTTCTAATAATCACCATAGATTTTCTTTTGCAATCAAATAGATTGAGAAAATACTAATTTATGTTTACACTGTCGCATAGAGATTCATGTTAATCATAATTAAATGTGAATTAGCAACAAATATTTTAAAGTATATTATACATTACAGTATTAGAAGAGTCAATTTTAAAATTCTTGAAAAATTTGTAGTAATATTCTTGAGTTAAAGTTTTATGAAATATCATCAAGTACTGAAGCTGACTCCAGTTAAAAATTAATAGTAAATAAGATCTATTGTGTAAATTTATTGAAAATAATCACTATTTCATTTCTACAATAAACTCAATAAATTATAAAAAAAAATAAAAATTAGTATTTTTGTGAGGTATAATAAAAATAAAATTTATCTTCTAGAAAAGAATTATTCTACAATAGAAGTGTACATACGTTTACATGTTATTTTCATAACGCACACACAATAATTTTTTTCAATGCTAACATTTTAAGTGGTTTTAGGATTGGAAACAGAAATTAAGGGCAATGTAAAAACTAAATACGGCATTCATTTACATTTAAAATATTATTTTATTTAATTAATCATATACATGATTTCATTCACATTTGTATCCAAACAGTTGTTGATTCACATTTCGGAGCAACATCAATCCTCTTAGCCTAAATATTGCATCAACTGCTTCACTTTGTCTTTAATTCCAACAACTGGATATAAAATTAGAAACGCCAAATTCTTGAGTAAAGGATGCATTTTTAGAAGCTCGGTTTTTAAAATCATTTATATAGTTTCGGAGATTATTTCTTTTATTAATTGGATTTTTTCCACTCAGTTAGACCCCCATTTGTTGAGAAGAACCAATTTATATGTCTCCTTTGCATTTGGATAAATTGACTACAGAGCATTTTTCATAGCTGATTTCCAAATTACAATATTGACACCACATATTGTTATTATATAAAGCATTGAAGATTTTTTTTTAATACATGAAGGCAGTCATGAGTACCGTAAATAAGGATATCATCTGCATATACTAAACCTTTTATTTCTTGAGTCTCAAAAAAATCTGCCATGAATATTGTAAATAAATAGGAAGATAAAATTGACTCCTAAGGAACTTTTCTTTTTATATATTGGATGAAAGAAAGACAATTGCGCAATTTTATTTGAAAAGAGCGGATTTTAAAATTTCATGTATCCAACATGTAATATTTCCGGTAATGCCTAAGATTAGCATTTTTGAATTAGTCTAATCCATCTGAATAAACAGAGTCATAAGCCAATTTGATGTCTAGAGAAATTTCAATCATGATTTTTTTTATATTTTTAGCTGCTTTTCTATCACGTAAAAAGACTTGTATAGCAGATTGGCAGTCCTAAAAGGCATAAAACCTATAAATGATTATTATATTTTTTATTTTTAATTAAAAATTTGTATATTTGGCTGCTCATTATTCTTTCAAAAATTTTACATGGAACAGATATTAGACAGATAGGACGGTAATTTTTAAAATCAGATTTGCATTTCTGAGGTTTTTGAATAGGAAGAATAAATTGCATGCTTCCATTTGTGCGGAAATTGGTCAATGAAAATTTTGTTGAAGATTTCGAGTATTTTTCTTTGGGGAAATGGTTGAAATAATTTGAAAATTCTCGCGGAGATATTATCAGATACAGGGGTAGTAATTTTAATAGATTGTATTGCTGTGTCTAGTTCAGATAAAGTAAAGAGTTCTATATTCCTTGGTCCATGATAGTCCAAAGCAATGGAGAATGACCATTCTGGCAAAAACTTCGCATTGTTTTTGAGGATTCCAAAGTACATGGCCATTGAGATACATAACATTGTGTGACAGAGAGAAAGCATAATTTTTTGGGGAGATAGATTTTAATATTCGAAAAATAAGGTATGGGTCTTACTGTTATTTACAGACTTTACCTCAGCAATTTCTTTTTGAATATCTAATAACTTGTTTTAATTTGGCTGAAAATTTTTTATAATAAATCCAAGAGACATTATCTAGATTTTTTTTTTTTTAAATCTTTTTTTCAAATATAGTCGTTTCAGAAAAAAGAACTTATTGCAAAGAGAGTTCCACCATTGGGGGAGGGGTTATTATTTTAAAATAGCTTTTTCGACTGCATACTTTCATTGATTATCTGAGTGATACATTTTTTTTATTCGGAATAAGATGTTAAATTTATAAGTTTGGTTTCTTGATTTACTGATTCTCTAATTTTATCCCATCTGTAGATTTTACCTATGAGGAGGGATATGTTTGAAATTGATTTCAATGAATATAGAAAAATGATCACACATTATCATTGGAATCATCTGAAACATACATTGTAGATCCATTGAATATATCAATAGAAATTAGAGATAAATCTATTAAAGAAAGGGATCCTTTTGGGGATACATGAGTTGGTGATGAATCGTTCAAAAGGCAAAGATTTTGTTCTTTGAACCAAATTGCTAAAGCGTGTGCTGCTAATTTATTACTTTTACGTCCCCATTGTGTATGTTGTTTATTAAAATCCCCGAGATTAAGACATGGTCCGGACAGAATACTTTGAAGGCATTTAAAGAAGTTTAAATTAATAGTTCCCTTGGGGGAATAGAAATTAATATATGGAGTTTTTTTACGTTATTATGATAAATATTCACTCACATGATTTCATTCTTTAGTAGATTATTTTCTTCTAAATTTACGATTTGAGACAGGATAGCTTTAGATACTGCTATCATCAATCCTACACCTGCGGGATTGCTTCTATCTTTCCTGTATACAATTTTTCTGGGTACATGTATGGAGTGGTTTTAGATAAATATCTTGGAATACAAAGATATCCAAAGAGACAAAATCATCCATTTGAAATATATTTTTTTATTAAGACTACTTCTTATATTCTATTGCCACACTTTCATAAGGAAAGAAATTGCAACCATTAAGACTTTTGCTTCTGTATTCTATAGGAATTAATTCAAAAATTTTATATTGTATACTCTTAAAAGCAAAATTAATTTAAAGATTAGTTAAAAATAATATTCCGATTTTTAAATCTTTATATTAGTTCATAGTTAAACTTCCATGTAGATTTGATAGACCTTTAAACTACTCTAAGCTTGTGATATTAATATATGGCAGATGAGTGTAGTCTTCAATATCTATTTCGTTATTGATTATAGTATTATTATTCTCTTTAGTTATTTTATTTACTTTGGTTGAGTTACTTTTCAATTTCTTTGAAGGTTTATCAGCATTACATGGATCTGATTAGTTGGAACATTTAATTGTTGTATTTTTGTACTAAAATTTCTATTAATAGAAATTTTAGCTACAAACTTTCTAAAGTTTAAACTTAAGAAAGTTTGTATCATTTTCGCTTGTGAATACTTCGAATTTGGTTTCGTACACATTTCAAACGAAAAATATCGACTACGATGTTACGCTAAACATGGATTTATTCTAACTGATTATAGATACATATTTACATTAACTCTTTTACTAAGGCGGCGTAGCGCCATCTGATGACAAGATTCAGAAGTTTCTCCACACACTCCCCACCTGAACTCTGAGGAGTTCACGATCAATATCAAATTAATCAAATAAAAGAATCAATATAAATGCTGGAATGATCTTTTTAAGACCTGTCGACGTTTTGATTTCATACGAACGAACGTTATTATCACGTCCACGAATAGCTCTCTCAATTTTTCCACGTTTCCAGAGCAGTTTATTTTTAGAATCTTGTATTAAAACAACATCTGCTTTCAATTCTGTTTGCCAATTTGGACTTTTCAAAGCATGCGCAGTTCGAAGACCTAATAAGTAATGTCTTTTCCATTTGAGCCAAATTTGTTTCAACAACAGGGATTGATATTTCTTTCTTTTAAGGAGGGGAGATCTGTTCGATCCGTGTTTTATTAATTCTGCGACATTGATAGGAAAACATGGTTCTTTGCCGAAATTCAAAAAATGCATAGGTGAGTGGCAATGGTTCATTGTTTTCAATGTAAACGAAAGTTAAAGGTCTCATATTTAGGATGGCTTCTACCTCTACAAGTAAGGTTGATATTTCCTCGAAATTCAGTAGAGCCTTTCCGGTAATCTTTCTCAAACAGTCTTTTGTAGATTTTACTAAGCGTTCATAAAACCCTCCCCACCATGCAGCTTGCTCTACTATATTCTTCCAAACAACTCTCTCTTTAGTGAAAAATTCCGAAATCAATTTATCTGATAATATCTTCGAAAGGTCTTGAATTTACCTTTTAGCTTTTTTGAAGGTTTCCGCGTTATCTGAGTAAATAACTTTGCAGTTTCTTCGTTTGCCTAAGAATCTTCGAAGTGCAAGTAGAAAGGAATTTGTTGTCAATTCACTTACAAATTCAAGATGTATGGATCTAGTTACGGCGTATGTAAATATAACTATATAGGACTTCAATTCTTTAACATTTTTCACGTAGATAGGTCCGGCGAAATCAAGCCCACAAGCTGAAAATGGTGGCGTGGAATTAGTTCTGTCTTCTGGCAAAGGTACACTAATTTGATCAGCAGATTTTGCAAGATATTTTTGACATATCAGACATTTTTTATGACGCTCTTCACTAACTGACGTCCTTTGGGAATCCAAAAATGCTGTCGAATTCCTGCCAATGTGTAAGCTGTTCCACTGTGCATCACCTTTTCGTGTTCTCTACGAACAATTAAAGTGGTCAACCAGGAATGTTTCGGAAGAATAATAGGATGCTTTTCTCCCGTTGATAAATCACTGAACTCTAACCTTCCTCCTAATCGTATGATATTGTTCTCATCTAAGAAAGGTATAAAGCTTAACAAGATGGAGTCTTTCTCTATTGGATCACCGTTTTTCAAATTTTCGTATTCTTTTTTGAAAAATCTCCTTTGTTTAAATCTTATAAGGTCGTTTTCGGCTTTCAATAATTCAGCAGTGGTTAACCTACTGATTACGTCGGATTTCTTTTTAAACTTTTCAACAATTTTCTTCACCCAAGCATAGACTCATAAATTTTACAAGATTGCTAAATTTAGTGATTATCCATTAGATTTCCTTGTTCTTCAACCAGGCACTGACCTTGGAAAACGTCATCTGGGAGTTTCCTAAACTCTAAATCTTCAAAAGATATTTCTTCTTTGCCTTCAGACCTTGGCCAGCATTCTGGAGGATTTTTTTAACCATTTCGGACCAAACAACCAGGTTGGATCTTCGATCAATTTCGAAACCTTTGTTCCCCTTGAGACAAAATCAGCGGGGTTGTCCTTCCCAGGACAATGATGCCAATCTGAATGGTCAGTCAATTCTTGAATTTCTTTGACTCGATTTTTGATGAAGGACTTGTGGTTATCGGCCATACCCTTTATCCAACAAGCGCATATATTCGAATCAGTCCAGAAATAACATTTCGTTTTGAATTTTAAACACTTACTCACATGTTTAGTTAATCTGGCAGATAATAAACATCCCATCAGCTCCAAACGTGGCAAAGTCAATAATTTCAAAGGAGCAACCCTATTCTTCGAGCATATAAAACTTACAAGTACTTTGTTATCACGAGTAGTCCCTCGGAGATATAATATGCATCCATATGCTGCTACTGACGCATCTGAAAAAGAATGAATTTCAAATGAGGTAAATTCATATACACTAAATTCAGTAAGATAATATCTAGGGATTTTGATGCTATTTAAATGTTTCAAATCGCTACACACACCACGACTGCCACTTGTGGTCTACTGAGGATGGAAGTTTATCGTCCCAGTCAATATCAGCTGCCCATAGTTCTTGGAGTAGCATCTTTAATCTAATAATGAAGGGCCCTAAAAATTCTTTTGGGTCAAAAATGCGACCCAGAATATGCAAAATGAATCTTTTCGTATTACATCCACTAGAAAGAATGTTAATCAACTTGCTGACGTCAAAAAAGATATCTTTGTCTGTATCCCAGGATAGTCCCAGAACCTTTGTCAAAGCACCACCACCGGCCATGATGGTTTTATCTTCGTGAGTTTCAATATCTGCTCTTTTCCAAGCATCTCGAAGTGTTGTGGAATTCGTTTGCCATTTTCTAAGCACCATTCCAGCGTTTTTCAATATTTCCAATCTTTCGGTGGTAATTTTCAGAGTTGCTTCAACTTCTTCAGTTCCTCCAACAAGATCATCTATCCAGAAAGATTTTAAAAATAGTTCACAAGTTTCTGGATATGAATTTCTATTTTTTCCCAAATGATATTTCAACGTAGCGGCGAGTAGGTAAGGACTAGGTTTAAGTCGAAATAAAACACGTGTAAAATTTAACAATACAAACTTGTCCGAATTCAAATCTTCTGTCCAATAAAATCTGGTGAAACGTCGGTCTTCTGCATCTATTGAAATTTGCAGAAATGCTTGCCGAATGTCAGCTATGTATGCTTTATAATTTTCTCTAAATTTGATCAAAAGCTCAGATAAATTCGGATACAGGTTTATTCCTGTTTGGAGACAGTCTTTCAATAAATATTGTCTTTTGCATGAGCTGCTCCGTCAAACACTATTCTTAGACGACTGCTGACTTTTTCTTCACGAACGACAGCATGGTGGGGCAAATAAAATGAAGACTCATCAGCTAACCCTTCCGACTAACTAATCTCAACTATTTCTTCCTTCAAATAAACATCAACGACCTCGCGATACTCTTTATACTCTTCGAGATCTCCTTTAAACCTCTCGACCAAACCCTTAAAACTCCTCAATGCCACTTCCCTATTATTCCCCAAATTCTCTCGTATACCTTCCTTCCAAGGCAACTTAACACAATATCTATTTCCAACAAACTGAATCGATTCATTAAACCCTTTCAAAACTTCTTGTTCTCTCACACCTTGTCTATATCGTCATTCCAAATACTTAAACTTTCCAATTCCCAAAAGCAGATACTGATTCCTTTTCACTAAGAACGAAATTCATTAACGTGCACTCAGTCAACTCATCACATCTGCCTTGAAGCGACCAACCAAAAGCAGTTTCTAAAGCCACCATTGACGAATTCAAACGCTGAAATCCTTTCACCAAATCCCAGTAATAATCAGCTTCTATTAACAATGAAATCTGACAATTGCTAGACAACTCATTAAAATCAAAAGTCAAAGCAAATTCCCTATCTTTCATTTCAGCACATATATCCCGATCTGGAATTCGAATCAACATTTTCGATATCAAGTTCCAACGCATCTCTTTTCACCTCTTTTCCATCAAAAATATTTCGCAGTTTTACTTCTACCTTACGACAAACCTGCAACTTGGGTTTAGGTCTAAAGGAATAAATATTCAATTTTTCCGATCGAACAACTTTTAATCCTAAATTCTCAGAAATACTCTTCTTGACAAATGTGCGTTCACTACCGTTATCAAACAATGAAAACATACAATTCGATAATTTAGGTCCGATCATTTCTACCTTTACGCATTGCAATAAAACACCCTTCTTATCGTTTACCATATAATTAGTGGTAGTAGCTACGATTTCATTAGATTTTTTCTCTTGGTCATTTTTTTCCTTTCTGAGATTTTGAATTTTCTAATTTAAAACAAATGTCCCTTGCATGTAATCCATTACAAAATGAGCAAACCGGTCCGGTCCATTGCATTTCTTAATAAAACAATTTAGATAACAACACATCAGGCATCTTCAATCACGCAAAAGTTTATCCCTCTCTTTTTTAGTATTCGAATTCTCGCATAAATGCGATGGGTGAGTTTGAGCGCAGAATAAACATCCGCTGGGAGCTGCATTAGTCATAAATTCACTAGTCGATGATACTAATTTATTGCGATTAACAGCACCAAAGTGTCGGCTAACCGTTTGTTTAGATTGAAAGGTCGCGCCGCGAAGAGGGGGGGGGAGGAGAGAACATTCCAATGGTTCTTTCCCACGCACTGATAGAATTGTGTAAAAACGTCATCAATTCTTCAAGATTGTGATTAGAACTAGAAATTTGAGTTATACTAAATTCTAATGCAAGATCGCAAGGGTATAGTAAAAATAATTGCACTAAGCAATACGCTATAAGTTTCTTATTTCACGCCCAAACTATCCAAAGAACGAATTTGTGTTTGACATTTAAAATATAAATTTCTTAACTCCTGCAAATTAGAACTAGTCTTCACCGGGTTCATATTTAATGATTTCGATACATGGGCATTAATCAGCACAACACTTTGGCCAAATGTATTTTTAGTAACGTAATGGCTGATTTATAATTATGATCGGATAATGCAAACCCTTTTATACAAGAAAGCGCCTCGCCTCCTAGGCAGCTAAATAAATACGAAAATTTTTCCACTTCTGAAAGCGATGTGTTTTTATCCACCGTGTTCTCAAATTTGTTCCAAAAATTCAAATAATCCGCGGGATCTCCATAATAAGTCTGAATTTTTAATTTAGGTAATTTCGCATTTGAATTTCTGGTATGATTTGATTAATTTTGCCGAATACTATCACTGTTTAACTGTTCCGTCATGGATTGTAAGGATTTAGTTTTGTTCTTAAGTTTTACCGAGTTAAAAACAATAATCTCATTATACTCATCTATTTTTTTTAATTTCCGTCTCGATTTCCGCGGGATCCAAAACATTTTCAATTTTACTGTCTACGGCTTTCAACTGTTCGCCTTTAGTTTGTAACTGAATCAAAAGACCTTCCAACTCATCAATTTCAACATCTGGACTAGTCAAACAAACGAGTGTCTATTTTAGAAATTAATTTTGTAACCTGCCTCCTATGAGAAGTACGTTATTTTTTAAATTTCTCTAAATCCTTTTTCTCAACCATTATTCCTTTTACAATACAATACTTCTACACAAGTTCAATAACAATTAATACATAACTTCAAATTAATAGAACTCTTTAGATCATGAAATCAACAAACCGTTAACGAATAAATACTTCAATTCAAATTTTCAATAAATTCTAAATCACTTCCAATAATTCAATTCAAAATTCAGCAAAACAACAAACAATAATCAAATATACTACGACTAAAATTTTATTTCAACAATACAAATCAAAACTTTCAACTTCTAATTCTATACGAAATTCAAGCTATACAAAACCAATACGATTTACTATAAATCCGAAACGAAACTTCACTTACCTCACCAATGTTATGACGTTCGACTTATTAGCAATATCGTGGTTCATCAACAAATAAGCTATAGTTCGATTCAACAAATTACAGTTGATACAATATGTCCCGGCCCAAGCACAATTGTGAATACTTCGAATTTGGTTTCGTACACATTTCAAACGAAATATGTCGACTACGATGTTACGCTAAACATGGATTTATTTTAACTGATTACATATACATATTTATATTAACTCTTTTACTAAGGCGGCGTAGAGCCATCTGATGACAAGATTCAGAAGTTTCTCCACACGCTGTTTTAGAATCTATAATGTTGATACAGTTTGAATGAAATTTTGGAAGGTAGATTCTATCATATTTTTTATCTGAAAATTTTTATTTTGACTTGTAGATCCTGTAACCACGTCGGAGTAGGTTTTCTTAATGCTATTCGAAGAGGACCTGCTTGCTTCACTAATCGTGAGGGGATTCAAAGATTTGAATTTCTGAAAATCCATTTCACATTTTCTACTCTTGCAGTTGTAGTAATCAGCTCTATGTTTTAAATTACAGTTGATACATTTCACCTTATTTTGACAGAAGTTCCCATGCTTTTTTAGGTCGCAATTAACACAGAGTAGATCAGAATTACATTTATTACTATAGTGATTAAATTTAAAACATTTATTCGATTGCCGTGGTCTATCGACGAAAATATCAATTTTGTGATTTGTTATATATAGTTTGATTGATTTAGGTAACTGCGTTCCCGGAATAGTTATTAGAATAAGACTAGTCGGATAGTTATGATCTTTTCATTTAAAAACCTTTTAACTTCCAATACAGCTATATTACTTTCTGATGTTATTTCTTCCGCAATTTCATTGAGAGGTATTGAGACCGGTATACCGTGAATTAGAAATTTGGTGATGATACTTTCCCAAACTATTTAAGCTTCAATTGGGAAAGATTGTATTTCATTAATTCCAACTGTTTTTAAAGTAGTTTTTGGATCCGAAGTTGAAGTAAAATTTCTTTCATCTCTTGAATAATTTAAATGAGATTTTTTTATATTCCAGAATTTTATATTAAATTTCCTTTTTTATGCTTTTTGGGTCCTTTTTTAAAATTTTAGTTACTTTAGATTTAAAAAATATTTTAAGCAGTGAAGCTTCGTTTTTCTATGCCAATTCTATAGTTTCTTCAGCCTTCCCCGACGTTCTAAAATAATTGGAATTTTCTGGGGCAGAAATATCCATCTTTATAGCAGAAACATTTATTATTACTTTATCCTGAGATAATTCTTTAAACGCCAAGTTAGAATGCACCAGATTGATGCCTTATCTTTTACGAATTTAAAACAGCTCTCATATGATTAGACATTGAATAGACCAGTCCTTGGTTCCTGATTTTTTGCCATTCTTTAAGCAATGCCATTTTAAGATCGTCTTTGC
Organism: Latrodectus elegans; assembly: GCA_030067965.1. Taxonomy (NCBI): domain Eukaryota; kingdom Metazoa; phylum Arthropoda; class Arachnida; order Araneae; family Theridiidae; genus Latrodectus; species Latrodectus elegans. The sequence goes on from CM057813.1 coordinate 119,762,861, forward strand.
TTTTCATTTGCCTTTTTCTGATACTTGTGTTCAGTTCAACCCATAAATTTTCGTCAGGATTAAGGTCAGGGCTTTGAGGAGGGGAGTGCAGTTGTCTTGGAGTGTTGTAAATCAGCCATTCCTTGACAACACCAGCTGTGTGCTTTGGATCCAGATCTTATTGGAATATCTAGTCATTTCCCATGCCTATTTTTTCACTGATTACTTCAAATTGTTTTTAAATACATTCAAATAGTCAAAACGATCCATAGGGGTTTTTATAATGACTAAATTGGCAACACCTGAGACTGAAAAACAGCCCCAAAACATCACTGAACCTCCGCCATGCTTTACAGAAGTAATCAGATTCTTCAATTCTAACTTTGTTAGGGGTTTTCGCCAAACTTTTTGCTTACCATCCCAGCTGAAAATGTTAAATTTAGATACATCTGTGAAAATAACTTTGCTTTAATAATTGAAATTATCGTTTTTATGAAGATGCGCAAATGCTAATCTTTTGTGTCAATTGACTTTACTAATGAGAGGTTTTTTACGCGGAATTATCCTATTATATCCTTCTTCTCTCAAGGCTCTTCTAACACATTCTCTTTAACCTTTTCAAGAAGTTTAAATATGTCTGCTGCAGTAGTTTTTGGATTATTACGAAGGAAGGAAATGAATATATAGACAATGGTATAAGCAAGTTAGATGAATTAACAAATAAAATATGCAAAGGCTCTAAGTCTGAAAAATTATATAATTAAATGATTATTATTCTAGATAAAATTTTAAAAGAAGGAACATTAACAAGTGATTATGTAAAAGAATATCGTAAAATTTTTACTTAAAATAAATGTAAGTAACAAAAAAAAAGTTTATTTGAGTGATAATCAAATTTCAATATTAAAATCTGGATATAAAAAAGGAGAAGTTTCATTGCAAATAGATAAAACTCCTAATTATGATTTACATCTTACCAATACACAAATCAATTAAATTGCAAAAGGTATAAAAGAATTACAATTAGTAAAACTCAGTTACAAAAACTGGAGGATTTTTACCATTCTTGATTAATAATCTAACATCTTTAGGTCGTGGAGCTGATAGTGGTGCAGCAGGATGGGGTACTAAAAAAATATTAGATAAAATTTCAGGATCTGTGGGATATAAAAAAAAACGTTGTGGAAAAAGGGTTTATCTTCCCTCAGAATATCCAACAAAATAATAGAAAAAAAATTTAAAAAATGAAAAAGGATTTAGAGGTACATTTGCTATAGATATGCTACTTAAAAATATAAGAAAATTTGAAAACAGAATTATTAATTTAGATTTATCTAAAGGTAGTGGAACTCACTGAGTTTGTTATTATAATGATACACACAATATATGATTTTGTAGAATGTTTTGATCCCTTTGAAAAATATGAATTTGAAAAAAATAAAAATAAAAAATGATTTTCTTCCTAAAAATATAGTTAATTACTTAAAATCTTTGGGAAAAGAAATTCGTTATAATTCTAGTTTTTTACAACAACAATTTAGTTTTTTATAAAAGGTTTGAATCGTTACATTGTTAAATACTTTGGAAATTATCCTCCAATATTATTTGGAATTATAGAAGAAAGACAAAGATTTGCGATTAAATTGAAAGATCATTATAAAATTGATATATCTAAAAGTGAATTGTACAAAATTTTAAGATTTGAAGCAAAAATATATGAAGATGCAGAACAAGAAGGTAAATATATAGCAGATATAGCTAATGGAAATTATAATATTTATATTCATTGTGATATAGTAAATGGTGCTTATATAAATCACTTTCAATCTGATAATCACATACACGTACACACATGCACACACAACTTACTCATTTACAAACACAAATCCTCCTGGAAATTTATATTGTAAGGAATTTGAAAAACCTATATTTTTTCCAATTAAATCTGATTCAATACATGGAATTAGAATGAAAATTACAAGTCATCAAAGTGAACTAATTGATTTAAATAGACAGGAAATACAGTGTAGATTTATAGCTAAATAAATGAATAGACACGGATAGTATAGAAAGAGTAAGAAAATAGTAGGAAGAGGTTTCTTTTCTGATTTAAAAGAAAAAGCTAAAAAAGCTAAGAAGAATATACTATAGAAGAAAAATCTAAAGATTTCATAATATAAAAATTAAATGAGATTTCATCAGAAAAGAAAAAAACATGGTGCAGGATTGAAAATATATTTTATCCTAAATAAATGAACAAAATTTATGATTTGAGTGGTACCACTTATTATTATAATAACGAAATTGAAAGCCTTGAATATAGAGAATTCAAACATGAGAATAGAGATAAAAAACAATCCATATGAAAATGTTACTTATAATTTCTTTATAAAAGATACAAATGCTAATATATTATTTTCTGAAAGTTATTTGCAACAAGAAATTAAATATTGTAAAAGGTGATGGAAGCAATATAAATAATGAAAATATTACTTTTGTAAATTATGGTGGTTTAATTAATTCGAGCAGACTAACAATAGGAAATTCTGAAATTGAATCTACTATTAATTATAAAGCAATCTTGAATCAAGTACTAGGATTGATAAACTTCACACCTGATTATTCGACATCGGAAGCTACTAATATGTTTTTCTATATGGCTACTTTTGAAAATACTGAAAGAGATTGTTTCAAATATAATGGAACTTTGGTTGATTCAACGAAAATTACTGATTTTTATAAAAACTTCAAAATGAATGAAAAATATAATGATGGATTTGCAAAAAGTTGGAAATTCACTAAAGGCAGTCAAACTATAAGAATGTGGATACCATTAAAATATACATTTGATTTTATCAGAGAATATAGAAAAGTACTTACAGGATTTCAAATTAAAATAGAAATTCAACGAAATGATAGTAAAAATATGTAATATACAGATATTCAAAATCCTGATTTCAAAGTAGTTGTTGAAGGCCTATCTCTCTGGTTACCATATGTTAGATTTAAAAACTCAGCTGCTGTAAAATTCAATCAACTAAATTTATCTGAAAATCCTATAGAAATCAATTGAGATCATTATAATAATATCAAATCAAATTTTTAATAAAAATGCTAGTGGATCATATAATATTCCTGCAACATCTGATGAAGTTTTAAGTTTATACGTCATTCCTCAAATATGATGAAAAAAATGAAAATATGAACTAAAATAACATGATGTTTCATAACTTGGATATGACAGAATGCTGGTTAATGATTAATAATATAAAAGTTCCAATAGTAAATTATTTCATGGATTTTTTAATATAAAACATTATAATCGAATATATACAGCTCTTTTAGAAGCAGGAATGAACAATATAAATGTAGAAACAGGTTGCATGATAGATTATTCAGATTTTAGTAAATATCCTATAATTTGCTTTAAGCTAGAAAACCATGAATATATACCGAAACTTGAATAATTTAATGATCGAATTCTATTGGAGGTAAAAATAATACTACTGAAAATTACTTTTTCTACTTCATTTTGAAAGAAAGAAACATATGCTCTATGAATATGAAATCTGTAGAAATAACTATGATTATAAAACATTGAAAGCATAATGAGTAAATTATATTAATAAATAACAGCTCTTTATCCGTTGTTTGATGATGAAATAAAAGAAGGACCTCACGTCCTACAGGTAAAGGATTTAAATTAACAAACGATGGAAATTACGATATAGAAAAAAAGAATTTAGGAATTGTAAATAAACCAAAAATATTGAATGATTCAGCTACAAAATCTTTTGAGGATAGTTTTCATGAACATTTTAAAAATGATGTTAGAAATTTATCTGATGCTTCTCTTATTCATTCACCAAATGATAACTATAATGCGAAACATAAAAGAATTTCAAATGTGTCAGATCCAAAAGATTTACATGATACAGCTAATATGAATAAAATTGTACAAGATTTAGAAAAGAAAAGTTTAATACATTCAGCCCAAGGTAGTTTTGATGCTAAATATAAAATAATTGGCAATATAAAAGATCCTGTAAATGAAAAAATTGCTGTTAAAAACGTTAATTTGAAAACAATGCTTAATTTTGAAAGAAAATGCTTTTGATGCAAATAACAAAAAATAATTAATATTCCAACTCCTACAGATAAATACGATGTGCCTAATAAATATTATGTAGAAAGAAAAACACTCATAATAAAAAAATGATAATATATTAATAAGAGTCAATGATGGATTATATGTGCCTTCTTTAATGAAATATGGTGTGTATAATTTTGGAAATGTAAGACTTTCAAACGTTGCAAATCCTGTTATAAATAAAGATGCCGCAACAAAAGAATATGTCGAATCTCAAAATTTCTATGCTACTATTAAAGAGAAGTATGCGACATATCATACAGGAGGTTTTATAACGGTAGAATTCAATTTAATGAGCTTTAAACTACTAGAACCTGATTTAAAACTAGTAAATAATATGCATATGAAAATTATAATTTTTTTGAAATCTGAAAATCGTACACATAGTCCTTTAATACAATTACAAATTGGAGAAGAATTTATATTTACTAGACCTTTAATAATTGATACCTAATCTGTTACATGTTTTACATGTGATAAAAGAAACGATCGTGTTAAATTATCAATTGGTAGTGATGGACAATCAAATAAATGAAAACCTTTCTTGCACATAGAAAAAACAGATTTTCTTTAAAAAAAACACATGCAATGGCTTTTATCTTATATTTTCAAAAACTTACAAAAATCTTGCATTTCATATAAAAAACATTCGTGTAAATATCCAAAAAACATAAAGTTTTATAATAATACAGCTTAAAGAACTCAACTTTTATATATATATATATATATATATATATATATATATATATATATATATATATATATATATATATATATATATATATATATATATATATATATATATATATATATAAAAGCTTAAAAACATAAAAATAATGCATTTTTAGTGATAATTTTTTCAAAGGAAGGTCAAATTTTTTGTTGAAATTTTGAAAGTAAAAAAAAGCACTATTTTTCATCAAAAACAGCTTAAAAACGCTAAGAATACTGTATATTTTAGTGAAAAGCTAAGAAAACTGTATATTAAGTAATTTTTTTAATGAAAAGCACACTATTTTGTTTAAATTTTAAAAGTCAACAATGCTCTATTTTTGCAAATTTTTATCAAAAAGCAGCTATAAAACTTGCAAAATAGTTCTTATTTTGCAAAAAATATTACATTCTTAGAGTGTCCTCAAGTCACCCTGATATACTACTGTTACACATTAAGAAAAAATTTTTTAAAACAAGTTTCAGTTGACTCTTGCTTTTACGAACTATTGGCTAATTCTTATTTTGACAACATAATTTTAACTCTCATTTACGGATTAAAATTTTGAATCCATTTTATGAACTTCTTCTGACCTAGTGCTGTTTTAGTTCTTTTCATTTTTAATGATTTGATATTTTAAATTTCTTATTTTATTTCTTTTTTTAATGTAACATCTGAGAGTTTGATTGATTCTCGAGCAACGAAGTGACACTTGCAGCCAATACAAACATTTTAGGAACATTAGTCCAAGACACATGGATATCACACATATATTTGATGGAAGAATTATGGTGTCGAGTTTTACTCTCGTTTTCTCCATGCTTAAACACAGAAAGAGGAAAAAACTTTTTAAATGTTTGAACTATATTGTTCAGTAGTTGGTTTCGCTTAACCTAAAACGTTTGTGGCAGGGGGGATTGAGGAGGTTTCGTTGAGGGTTGGTCGCATTTGAAAAAACAAACGCTTGCATCAGTTGAAGTAAAATAAAGTTCTAAAAGTAGACAGAAAAATATCAAATAAAATGTAAATAGTCAAAATTACATGAATTTTCAACGAACAACGTTTCGATGATTTTAAAATGTAGAAAATCTTTTCAAGAAAAGTATTGGCAAAATTGTTCCCTTTCGAAAATACTATAGAGGCCACACATACGCACATCCTAAACTAGTAAGATTTTTACTTGTTTGGCTGAGAAAAATGAGAGGAATTAATTACTCCTGTTTATGGTAACATCATTAAAGCGGAATCCAACTGCTTTGCTATGAAGCTGAATATAAGAGAACGAGGCTGGCTCCTAAAATTTAAAACCAGACAAGATTTGAGCTTAAGAAAATAGTGTAGAAAAAGTAAGTGTTTTCAACGTGGACGAGAGAGATTTGTTTTTAAGATCTTGCCTGAACGCATTCTTAGATTTAAAGGCGATAAATGTAATGGAGATAATAAAGCAAAAAAAAAAAAAAAGAAAGATTTGTTGTTCACAGACAGCGATAATGGAATAGAAAAACTCTCTCTGCTTTTAATAAGAAAATATTTAAAGCTTAAATGTTTCAAAAATGTTCAAAAAGTAACAGCAGCGTATCATGCTAACATTGAAGCTTGGATGACTGGGACCATTTATGAAAACTGGCCAAGACTTATCTCGAAGTTGTTTACTTATAGGAGAATCTAAATTTCCACTAATTGTGAATAACTGCAGTGCTCAAGTTGAAATCCGAAGTCTTGTATCGATTCATGTGGAGATCCCACCTAATTCGTCTTACGATCCATGGATTAGGGCATATTTAACAGGAGCAAATATCGCCAGAATGATTATGGGTTTGGAAACCTCCTAGGAGCAATGTAAGTGCCAAGTTTGAATGATTTTGAAGGAAAGGCAACATCGAGAGCGTTTCATCACGTAAGCTTCATTAAAGAAATCATCATAACTGATGAAAACCAATGCAATTTACATAGTGAATTGAGCGAAGAAGAGTCAATCATGCATGAACTCTAATAAAGAACATTTTTGCCACCCGAGATGTGAATCTGAATTTTGAACAGAAGTTTTGCTGAATGGCTAATAGGGAAAAAAAAATTTTTTTTAGGAAAAAAGATAAAAATAAATAAAAAACAGTGAAATTCTTTTATAATTACTTAAAATTGAATTTTTTTTTAAATTTAGTTTCTAAACGCAGAAAAACATGAGATTGTTTTCCAACGGTGGGGATTTGGGTGACGAACCCTATGCCACAACAAGACCAGAAGCTGCTACTCATTTGTCGGTACTCAGTGAGCGCCTGTGAACCAAGTCAATGAAGCGAGTAGCATTGCCCGCTCCATACCTCCACAAACCCGTTTATAGGATGGGCCATATTCATACATGATCGCAGAAGAAAGGACAGAGAACAGAAACAGAAAGTAATATCTATGGCTGGACCGGGATTCGAACCCGGTACCCACAGCTCAGGAGCCAGGAGCGATAACCACCCACCCACCGGTCGGCAAAACATGAAAAATTACTTGAACTGTTTTCTCATCAATAAAGTATAAGCAATTTTTCTAAATACGAATCTTATTTTGCATGTGCTTCGCATATAGTATTCTAAAAAGTAGTTTGGTAAAGTAGAAACCAGATCTTAATAATCTATAATACAGTTTGCTCTTTTACAGGTTTCTATTAGTTCATAAAAACGAGTGTCTACTGTATTTAATATTTTTGTACACTTTTTCACACACACAAATCCAATATTAACGTTTATGTTTTTGTGAAGAATTTTTATTTGGTTCCCATAATTTTATTCCCTTTACATTTTTCCTTGTTTTTAACATGTTCGTTGCTCTACTCGATCGAGTTGTGTAAGTTTTGCGAAGTTGAAATTAATTAAGAGTTGATAATTGAATTTAACAAATTTGGATTTTTTATAACCGAGTCACGAGAATAATTCAATTTTGTCTAACATAAACCATTTGTCTAAGGCAATCGATTTTTAATGAGGGAATTTCAAAAATTGTTTAAGAAAAATGTAGAGAAGAAATTTTAACATTATACTAATATTTTAATTAAGATAGAGAACAAAAATTAAGTGGATTTTTCCAAACTTTATTATAATAATAATAATTAGGTAATGAATTAGTTACTATATTAATATCTGAAAAGTTTTCCTCAAAATGGTTAACTTATATTTCGTTTTACTTGTTTACTGCATTCACATAAGAGCATTTTATGAAATAATAATAATTATATAGAACAATATAGCTTTAGTTACTTGAACCAAAAAAGGGTCTTTTTTAACATATTTTGTTCAACATTTTGACTGTTATAAGATGGATAAAGTTCAGAAAGATTTGGCTACACCCTCGCTATCCTCGGCGACACTGCCTCCTCGGAAGCCTTCTTCGCCGATTAAAAGTGCTGTGTGAATATTATGCAGGATTTCACAAGCCGTGCTTCAAGTTGATGCTTACTCCGCGCGAAAAAATATATCTTTGCAATTATTTTTTTTTCTCTCACTATCTCGATAATTACTCAGGAGAAACAATATTTTGAGAAATAAAAGTAAAACTATTTTAAATTCCGTCAGTATTACACATGTTTTGCATTTTACGTCTTTTCCTATTCTCTTATAATTGTTTGCCCTTTATTTGAATAAGCTTATTTTAAAAGATAAAAGTAATAAAAACTTGATGAAAAATTTTTCTAATCAGTTATGAAGTAAATTCTCAGATTTAATTCTTTAACCAAAATCGATAAGTGAAAATAGCTTATCTTCATGGCAGCAAACTTGGACTATGTAACTAATACGGAGGCAGAGGATTTAAAGTGCCAAAACTATTTACAAGAAATAAATGACATATTTTTCATAAAAATATATTTCTAATGCTCTAGCTTTATGAAGAAAAGATAATTTACCAAAATACAAATGGATATTTTACTAAACACAAAATGTTAAACTTGGATCAAATGGAAAGATCCAAGTTGTACTATTAAAAGCACCTTTTGGAACTCTTAATCTAAAATTTGTGAACCTATTCAACCGATAATTAATCATATTTGCTTGTTTCCTAAGTGGTAGTCCCGGTTTAAATTAAACGGCTGATTATTTATCACTTTATGAGTAGAACTCATTGATGAAATGAAGTTAAAGAATTGGTGATAAGTACAAATTTTTGTGTGTTAGGTTTCTTTAAATTAGCGTCCGTAGAAAGTTCTATGGATGCTAATTTCAATTCATCAATGCTTCATCATCACTTTATTGAGCTGCTTATCAACTAATGGCAGAAGTGTAGAACACGGGAGTAGAATTTAAAATAAATTGTTAATTATACATAGTTTTTGTATATGCATATTCTTTAATCTATAATAATAATAATAAATATCTTTTCAATTCATTTCTAACCATTATTGCAAATATATTGTTACTTGTACACAATTCAAATTAGTAATTAAAGTTGTGGAATTTCGATAGGTGTTGTAAATATATTTAGTCATCAGTCTACAAACTAATTTTATACAAGAAGTTAGAGCATGTAGGAGAACATTTGGGCGCTATTGATAAGCGTTCGTTATTAATAAACATTTTATTTGAAATATTAAATAGTTCATGCAGTTTCCTACATTTATTAAACTAGATCACGTCTTTCAAGCATAAGTCGCTATATTAGAACAACTAAATATGATTTAATGTAAAAATGAAGTATTTGAATTGACTAAAATATAGATTATGCTATAACGGGATCTAATCTGTATTTCGTAATCGTAGTGTGAATGGAATATTTCACACGTTAGAGCAAGTATGAGAAACACATAAGGGACTGCATAGTTGAAAGGAAATTGCTTCTAAGACTGATTATTTGATTTACAAATAAATTATAAGGGTCTAATATTTTTAAATTGCAAGTGTCTCTTCGTGTAAAATAAATTGATTCATTTGATATTTATGGTTCATATATATAATCATTCTCATGGTAAATGTAATATATTACAAAAAGTTAACATCTTTTAAAGTTCGAGCTAGGGAATAGTACTGTTATTTAATTTCTAGGATCAATTTACAATCAAATAAACTATAAATGATTTTGTCAATATATTTTTGTATTTAAATTTAATTGAAGGATAGTTTAATTATTTAATACCATCTCTTAGACACTTAAAAAGTTCCATTTCATTTTGCTCATATTTTAGGAACAAAATTTGGTTATCTATTCTACAGATACTTCATTCATTTACTTAAAAAAAATTTCAAAAGAAAGTGCATTAGGGTCGTTTTAAAACAAAATCTAACTCACTTTCCCATTCTGCTTTACTGTAATAACCTTTATTATCGCAAGTATGCGCTCTCATGCACGCACGCAAAATCTCTCTATATTTATAATGTACATTATCTTTTTGCCTAATATTTGGTTTCTCAGACATTTCATTCAGAAAGACAAAGTTTCATTAAAAATTAGAAACATATTACACTTAATAAGAGCAAAAACTAATTCGTTTTGCCAAGTTTAATATTTTTTACAAATTAAGTGTCACACACTTGGAAAATCAAATTGGCAAACAAGCAAGATATCCTTTCATCAATCATTGGTTAAAATATGTTGGAAAAGCTTCCCGAATAGTTAGGGTGCACTTATACGAAAGAACTTATTGGTATTTTACAAATAATTTCCCTTCGTAAATCATAATGTTAAAAAGATAATTCTCTAAGAAAAGATTTCTAATTTAATATTATTATGCAATTATTATGTAATAAACTTATTGAAACTGTTTTTAAATTAATTTATAACTTTAATGGAAAATTTTTTAAAATGGTATAAAAGAGTATTAAAAAATATCACTTAAATATCACTTATTTGTTATTTGCAACAACAGTCAGAATTAGATTCGTTTTAAAATTTTTAAGAGGAAACTTCATATTTTAGCAACAAATGGAAGAATCGTTTTTGTTTTTCAAATTCCAGGGATTAACACTATCTTGCTGAAATAGAAAAGAAGCAGCAGTTCGCCGCATGATACGATATTGACGAGAATATAATGCAGACATCATTATTTATTGTTATAAATATAGAAAATAACATAACATGAAAGTTCTTGGAACACAAGCGTATTATTACATTATTATTATTATTATATTTATTTATTTTTATTTTTTAACAAAATATAGCTTTCATTCATTCTATATAAAAATAAGAATTTTTTCTATTTCTTCTAAATTTCTGTAGTTCGATTCTAACAGTCAACACCTTATGCCAAAATGAGCTTTTTTTAATTATTTCTTAAGGATGAAAAGTATTTTAGTTTGGAACTTTTACTCAAAACATTATACATTATTTTCCTTTATATTTTCAAAATAATAATCATTTCGAAATCTTTTCCACTTTTCTAAATATAAAATGAAAATAAGATTCGTTATTTATTAAAAAACAATAAGTGATTTCTTAATTGTATTTCTAATAGAAATTTTGAAATTCAGATATTCGAAATAAGTGACGCACAAGTAATGTTACAATAATTTTTCCACACTTGTACAGCAGAAAACTGTTCTGCACTTGTATCAGAAAGTTTTATCTAATTTTTTTTTAATTGGATAAAAATAATTTTAGAAATGTTCAAAAAACAATTTACATTAATGTAAATTATGTAAATTGTTTTAAGTAAGTATCATGAGCATTGAATATTTTGCATGGATTGCATGTAAAATAAAACATTTCGCATTCTCAAAGAGTCTCATTTAAAATGTAAGTTAAAATTATTAACATTGAAATGAGAATTAATAAAATTGCTTTCTATAGCATGTGGATACTGAATGTGTTTCTGTATTGCAAAAAAATGAAAATATCATTCCAGAGTAGTAAAATATTATTTCATAAAAAATACAATTTATGTCAGTTACAAACAACACTGAGAAGAATAAGTCTCGCACACAATAATGCTTCTTATGTCAGAATAATTGCATGTAACCATAATCACTGGTATTCATGTCCCTCTGCTTTTTAAGAAAATATGAGATTGAGTCCAGCAGTTATAGTATGATTACGACAGAAAGGGATTTGGTTGGAAATCACAATTATGTGAATAATAATATCATTTATAATCCAGCTATAAACGATAATATGTATGTCGTAGACACATGCAGGTGATATAGAGTCTTATGTGAAAATAAAAAAGATGTATCATTTGAACTCTTCATTGAATTTCTTCAAAAATATTTTGAATATTTAATAATTTTGATTTAAATTTTTGTTTCCAAGTAACCAACTTGATTCAATATAGATTTAGTTTTGTTAATTAAGACAGGTTGGAACACTACTCAATCAACTTGAGCCACATTATTGATTTGCTTTATTGTGGGAAAATGCTCGTGAAAAGAAACACTTTCGAGTCGCTTTAAAGTTATTCACATTTTGTTTTATGGAGTTCACCAGAAATCTATACTAAACTGGCATGCTTATGATCATTCAAAATTGTTCAGTCAAGAAACTGGCATTCCAAATCGCTCGAATGCTACTCCTTTGTAGAAGAGACATCTGAGATGGGTGTGGTCAGAGCAACCATTTCTTCCATTTGTAATGTAATGTTGCCTTCAATGAGTTCTTTCTCCTGGATACTATTGAGGCTTTTCTTGCAACCGAATTCTTCCTGCTTCATCCACAAGCGTGTAAGTGGACTTAAGCATCTTGAATCCGCTGCAATTACATTTTTATTCCAGCCTAAAAAAAATAAATGTGTTTGTATCATTTTAAGTAAAGAAGGAAATTCTTTTAATTCAAGCTACCAGCACGAATCGGGTACTTTAATTTGATTAAGCAGAAGATTTTTGGGAAATATTTTTTACATGGTGTAAGATTTATTTCGTAGAAAAACAAATCTCTTACAGGACCAGGACGTACAGCTCAAAGTGGATTCTGAATCACTAAGAACATCTATGCCCATAATGGGCCCCATGAGCTGTTGAACCGGAGGAAAGAGCCCTAACCATCTGGATACAAGCAATGAAAGAAAGGATCACTAGAGAGAAATTAAGATTTAAGTTTATTATTTCGTATAAGAGTGGAAATTTTCTCGGATTGCAGTATTCGTATTCATGCAGCTGTTCAGAACACAAAAATGAGATGAAACACAAACATTTAAGCCCCCCTACCTTAAAACAATGGGATTAGGCTTTATTTTAAAAATTTCAACTCTGAATCAATATCCTTTACAAGAATCGATCCGAAAATTTCACAGTAAATCACGAAGAATGGTAAAAATTTTTTGTAAGCACCATTCAACAGTTTAGAATTATATTAAATAACAAAACTAAATTGTTTCCATTATTTGCATAAACAGTCGAATTAATTTCTGAAAGTTGAAATAAAGCAGTATTTTGAGTAATCATACATTTTTTTACTGAGTATGAACTGGACATTATATGTGAATTGCATGTAAAAATAAATAAATAATAATAATAAATAAAATGAATAAAAAAGAAAAAACGAATTTTACAAGAAATTAGGACATCGGAATTTTGAAATTGATGAATTACTTTCACAAAAGTACTGATAACATTATTGCATCAACAGAAATTAAATCCGCTGAAGTCTAGTTGTTGGAGAGGTATGTGAATTGAAATTGCATTCTATATCGTTTCAACATGAAAAAAACATGAGTTACAATAAATCTTCATGTTCATAATAGCCTTTGGGACTGTGTAAAATTTAACTTAGTAGGTGAAGGCTTTATCGTTTTCCCTTTACACAAATCAAAATTATTTATCTATTGTCATCAGTTCCCTCAAATAGATACTACATATTTTCTATACATCACATGGACAGAAACATGCAAAATATCAGAACAGATACCTAAAAAATATACCTGTAATGGAATTCATTTCTCACTGATGAGCAGTGACTTGATTTCAATTAGGAAATTTCTACTCTGAAGAATACAAATCTATTAAAGCCAGAATATTTTGAAAAAAAATTAAAGCTATGGAATAAATATAATATTGTTCTTTTTATATTCTGTGCATATATAGTAACACTTGTACTTTCCAATTTATTTGCATTATTATCAAATGTTTCCAACTTTATTTTTTGTTTTCTCTTCGAATCAATTTATTTGCTTAACATATTTCAACTTTGATATTGCATCACCTTTTGTATAAAAATTTTAAAAGAATACCAGCTAAGAATTTTTTCACTCTTTTCACTAAAATCTACATATATTTTTTACCGTACTGAAATGAAGATGAACTAATAAATACAGCATGGATACAAACATTCATTTAAAAAGTACTAGAAAAGTTAAGAACTTTTGCAATATTCAAATTAGAGCTCATGAATAAAATGAGTTCAAATACTTTTGCAGTAGTAATAGAATTTTAAATTACTAGAAACATTAATGTCTACAATGCGAAAAAGTTTCAGAATATCAGCATTCATCTTAACAGGAGAAAAATATTCTGCTAAACAGCAATTATAGAACGCATTATAAATTGGTAATTGTAAAGAATATGACGTAGTAATGTAATCTTTAAAATATTCCCCTTAATTGTAGAAGATATCTTTATAAATTTCTAGTGTTATTTCTGGAGAAGGAGCACGCTCCATTTTAATCGAGCCACTAAGCATAATTCTTTAATATGTGTGTATTGGGCAGCTATTATCAGAATGACGATTCTGTAGTTTAATGTATAATAGTGTATAATCTCAATTTTTAATTATCAATGAAAGTGTAGTATGATTTCTTTAAAATTTCCGTGTTATCTCTTGAAAACATTTCTCCAATTCCAATAATATAATAAATGAATAGATTTTTAAGGATTGTTTGTCTTAACAAATTCGTTTTGAACCCAAGGACTTATTAGTTTTTAATATTATTAGGTCACTAAAATATTCCACAATAAATAACGAAAATGTAATAATAGTTAAAATTACATTCAAAAATCATAAATATCGTTGCACATTAGCATTTATAAATCTAAATAAAAGTAACTTTCTAATCTAGTATTTTTTATAAGTATTATTCCATTAACTATCCTTTACTTTCAACTTCATGCTCGAGTAAGTCAACAACTCAAGTAAACATAGATTTAATATATTCTGGTAAAAGCAAATCTTAAACGTGTATTTATGTGTTCTTTTTTTGTCATTAAATGTTTCAAATACTGAATAAAAAACAGTCAATTAAATTATATAATTAGAAAAAATGTTAAATATAAATGGACCTTAAGAAATTCCGTGCTTACCTGTTACTGACACTGCCAAGAAAATAAAAAACAAAGTTGTAGAAAATCCAATTGTCGATATCCACAGGAATGACACTCTGAACAGGATGAAAGGCTCACTGTAAATGATTATAAAAAATTAAAAACAATTAAAACATTTAAAATTCTGAAAACAAATATTAAATCCAGATCAATTCTAAAATAAATCTTATAAAATTTTATTCCTCTCAGTTCTTTGATTAGGTTTAAAAAAATTAACATTAAAAAGGAATTTATATTTATGAGAACACATTTTATAAACAAATTTAATGTGACTTGAAATGATTCAATAATATTTTTTCCACTCAATGAACTTGTTTCCATTTAAAATGGAGGTAAAATTTTAATTGTAAAGTTATTCATTCAAGTTAATCTGTATAATTCTGTTAAATATCGAAAATTTTGCTTGTTTTGAATATGATGTTCTATAGTGTTTGGCGATACCAACCAGGAAAAAAAAACATTTATTGATAAAAAATATTGAAAAAATTTTTCTGATTAACTATCTGAGAAAAATAGAATGATTGAAAGGTAACGTTACATTCTTGGCGGTTGGGTCAGCGAATCGGGAAAGGAAGAAGTGCAGTTCACTAGTTCCAAGCAAGTGGAGGTAGCATTCTCGAAAAGTGTCTGCGACGCATTCAACGCAGAGGGGCAGCCTCTCGTGCTCAGCGGAAGGGGCGGGTACCGGTAGCCACTGAAGAGAGTACCATAGCCTACAAAGCTTGAAAATGCTACTCCCATAAGAGCACCAAATAGAGCACACTAAAACACAGAAAAAAGTAATTAATGGAATCTTGCTTAACTTATAATATTCATTTCATTTAGACAATATTATCGTAGACATTATGTAAAATTATTGGAGATATTTCCTACTGTTGGAAATCAGATATTGAACCTTAAAATCTGAATCATTTTTCGGATATTAAGATTAAGATATATTAAATATCATAAATATTTACATATAGTCAAACATTGATGTTTTAATATTTAAATTTGATTCACACACACAGTTTGTTTATCATTCAACGATCACTTTTTTGCCCATGAAGGTTAATCAGAAAGTTGCTTATAGTTTAAAATAGATTTAAAACACTTAATCGATATTCAAGATGGGATTCGAACCGATGAACTGTTAAACAAACGGAGAAAGCGCAAACCATTCGGTAGACAGCTCGGCTAAATCTGCTAAACAAATTAATTCTTTTTTTATTCTTAATTACACACACACACACACACACACACACACACACACACACACACACACACACACACACACACACACACACACACACACACACACACACACACACACACATATATATATATATATAATAAAATTGAAGATTTTAATTTTAAATATATACAAAGATTCCGTTAACACATTTGATTAATGTATATTTAGTCTAAGCAGACAGATCAAATACATTGTTACAAAATGAAATGATACTTTTAAATTACGCTTTGCACAAAACGACTTAAAAGTTGATTAATTTTTTAAAGTGTCGTAATTCAAGACGAATTTTTAACTGAAATTTTTAACTCCAAAAGGCCCTAAAATCTGCCAAAGGACAAAATTTGTATAGCCTTATGATTTGTGCATTTCTCAAGGCAAACGTAGGAAATTAATTTTTATGTTTTAATTTTTTTTCGTATAGGGCTTCACAAAGCTCAAATGGAAATGAAATGGCTGAGTTGTAAATTCCGAAAATATGCTTTTATAAGAGCTCTGGAAAATTTTAACTAAAACAAGTTTAAGCATTTTAAAATATCTTTAAATGCAAGGCTTTAAGTGTTTTTGGGATATGACATTAAGGCTTTGACAATAAAAGTATCAATTATCATCTTGTTATGAAAGACCTTTTCAATCTTTTTAGCAAACAAAATTTGTATAGCAATTGTAATTTTTGTAAAGAAATCTGGAAATTTTTAAAGTCAAATACTCTTCTTCAGAAATAAAAAGAAAAACAAGACTCTAAAATATCATACAAAAACAAGATGGTGTGTAAATTTAGACGATCATAAACTTGAATACAACTTGGAAAAATTTGTTTTTTTACTCGTATTGTTGTGTAACGCTAGCTCAAGACCTCCTTCGCATGCAGGGCGAGGGCTCTTTAACACATGACGTTTAAAGTCTTCTAAAATACGTGGGCTTCATTGGTCATCAACGGCAGCTTAATATTTTCCTTTTTGTTAGTTTTAAAGAAGTGGAAAATTTTACCTAGACAACGAGCAGTAATATTATCTGAATTAAATAAGAATTGATATTAAAAAGAAATGAAGCGACCTCCATTCCAGACAACTTGCATTTTATGAAACATCTTGTGATTTGGCTCTTCAAATGTATGCAAAAACCATGTATACGATTCTATAAAGCATATCATGGAACAAAATTCACGGATGTTTGCTCAAAAATATGATTAATACAAAGATTAATCGACTATTTGATATTATTCAGAAAAATGATGAAATGTCATCTTTTTAGCTTTGTCAGAAATTTATTTCGATATCTTATAATTTTATAATACATATTTGAATAAAAATATTATCTTAAAATATAATTATATTTATTTCATACAAATCAAATTAACTAAATAATCAATTATATACTTATATCGCAAAATCACTAGAGATTTTGAAATATCCTTTGGAAAATCTTCCAGTAAAATGCATATTTACATTATTGCTACTTAGAGAAAACTTGGATTAGTTTGTCATTCAACAATCATTCTTTTGCTCGAGAACTAAAAAGACCAGAGTCTACAGTTTAAAGTCGATTCCAATTTACTACAAACATCCACACCCAAGGTGGCATTTGAACTCACGAACTGTTGAACTGATGGCAAAAGCGCCAACCAGCTTCGGCGTTGCCTGCTTATGGAAGATCAGATTAGACTGAAGATAGAATTCTACGATAAAGAATATTCCTGTGAAATCTGAGTGATTGAAGCGGTTTTAATACATTTCTTTCACTTTACAACAAATCCATCTTCATGGATATAAAATTGGAATTCATTTTTATACTCCCAACGAGTGTTACTGCAAACTCTTGCAGACATACCGAAATGCAACATTATGACACAGAGATACATATATTGTATATAATATTGTAAATAATGATACATAAAATACATACGTACACATATATTATATGTAACGAAAATCCTTGCCTATAATTTGCAAATGCAAATTACCAAAGTAAATCACTCAGTCTGAGATTCATGGCACTCTACGTAGCGAGATTTATTCATTTAGTAACATGAAGCCTTGCAGTTTTGAAGTAAATGCGAAGGAATACCTTTTCATTTGCTTTTCTACTGAACATCCCGATCACAAATATTCCAAGAATGGGTCCTTCCATCACACTGTACAAAGTATTGGATACAGCTTTGATACTGTCACTTTTCTTGAGGCTGAAAGTCAGACCTATGCAAATTGCTCCATACAGGACAGCTGTAAAGTGGTAAGAAAAATGTGTAACAAATCATTTTATTTAAAAATAAAATATTTTTGGATCTTTTTAGATCGTATATTCATATTATTTCAAAAATTCTCTTAACAAGTCAATATATTATCTGAAAGTGTGCTGATACCTCATATTTGCTTCAATTCAAGTCAATTGCTTAGTATGAGCTCTTATTATGTTTTTGCGTACATCAGCTCATATGATTACTTGCGAAGGTAAAAGATGCGCAAAATATTTCGATTTCTCCTCACCTAAAGGCCCTGCATCTCCCTTAAAAATATCCTAATTTTTGAATCTGTAAAGAGTAAAAAAGCAAGTCTTTGCTTGTAAAAGTTGGATAGCACCTCTTCTGTATGATAATGTGTGTGTGTGGGAATTTATATATATATATATATATGTCTTTTGTTATTAAATTTTGTGCAGTTTCCTGGATCATCGACGACTTATAGTAATTTATTTTGCTAATATTCTTTGCTCAAAATATGGTTGGTTGGTTGTTTTTTGAAACTTAATGTATAAAAAAAATTAAAAAAAAAAAGACAACGTGCTTTTTGTTCAAAAAGATGAATAATTCTTTCTCAGTTTCCGATATTAATTTTTTTGGCATGTAACAAAAATACTGCATTGTTTGTGTTTTATAATGCAGAGCTTCAGTGCTGCATAATTTCACATAAGTCTGTTACTCAATATGGTAGTATTTAGATTAATAAATTTACATTCCAATTTCATTTTCTTTTTTACATTAAGTTTATTATTCATACTCTAGACTCATATGTTTCATTATTTCTCCCTTTTACTTAAAAAATTATGCAAATTCAGAAAAAAAAATGTTATGGGGCTATAAGGAATATTTTGAATTTCTGAAATAATTCCAGTAAAAAAAAAAAATTGTTCCTATAATATTGTTTACATTTTTATTATTCCATCAACTTGCGCGTCTAGTGTTTGAAGGTCTTTCAATTAAATTTGTTATTAAGCTGATATAAATCACAAAGAAAATCGAACAAATAGAAGATTGAGGTTTTAATACTTGCACAATTACATTCTCAAAATTTTATTCACAAACGCTTTCCTTTAATTTTCCTTAATGAGAATCATAAAGGCTTTAATAATTAATAAAATTAAAATTGTAAAATTGTACATCAATATTTATGCAACTAAATACTTTTAAATGCCAGTAAAATATTGATATGAGAATACTATTTCAAGATTTATATTGGTATGCTGGTATAGTAGAGATAATTAAATAAACATTTAAATAAGTGTAAAAAGTTTCCTTTTCGATTTGCTGATAGAAAACCTGGCATTTATTAGTAATAAGATTAATACCTTGCTGATTAAAGAAGAAAAACAGGTTTTCTTGAATTCTCTATGCAAATATTTTCATTAATTCTTAGAAATATCAAAATTATGTGATGTAAAATAAAGCTCTAATTTTATGCTAATAAAAATCTTATTTATCTAAATTTATGCTTAAAAGCCATGTTAAATTGAATAGGATTTTATAGTATTTCAATTAGAATTTTTGAAAAAAAATTTCTTACACAAGAATTTGGCTAAATAGACAGTTTTTCTTTCTGTAAGCCAGTTATTACCAGAGGTAATAAAGGCAGGCTTTATGAAGTCGACGACGGTCACGGTAGACACCGAATTCAGCATGGAAGACAAGCTGCTGAGGGAACCGCTGAAGATGCCTGCGGTGCAGAGCCCAGTCAGTCCTGGTATGGCGCTGAATCTTGTCACAATGTAATGAGGAATAATCTGCACATAAAGTAGTTAATATTATTTGTCAACATTACTATTACTTATGATTATCTAGTTCAATGTTCAAAACTGATATGGGAAGAAAGTAATGGTAACATACATTAGTTATCAATAAATCGGTTTAAGAAAAATTTATTTGGGAAGTCCAATTTATCCAATAAAATTTAGCACTATAGCGAATGGTTAGCGCTCTTATCTTTGGTTCAACAGTTCATGGTTTCAAATCCCACCTTGGGCATGGATGTTTGTAGTGGTTCGGAATCCACTTTAAGACGTAGGTCCCGGTCTAATTAGCCCAATAGTGTGCAAAAAATGACCGTTGAGCAACAAAACAGACAAACCAATAAACTTTAGATCAAATCAGATAGTTAAATATACTGGAGAAATTTGCAAGGACACTCATGTGTATAAGGTTATTATTTTTTACTTTATTAACATAACTTAAGTTTGGTCAATTTTCTTTGTTTATTGAGAATGATGTCGAAGATATATCATTATTTATAGTTAAGGTATCAAGAATGTAAAATCGTCTAAATGGTAAATTAATTATTTTCAAAGATATATTCGTAACTCATTTCACATGAGAAGTTAAGGACAACTTATTAATGAAATATTCATTTACAGCTTTCGCATGGATGCCATTTTATATTCTACTTTATTCCTCGTTCTAAATAGATTTACCAGACATTTTGAATCAATAAAGTATTCAAAGTCAAGATATTCAGATTTATTGTGAAATCATTACAGAATATAGGGACATTTTCACCGTTGAACTACTGAGACTGAAAACTCTATCGTATAAAATTTACTCATCTAATCGAACTTTTATATTTTATATCATATTATTTGAACCAGTTTTTTTCTAAAAATTCAAAGGGAAATATTCCATTGCTTCTCCATCATTTTCTTATTTTCTAAAACATTTTGAAATCGAAGGAAAAAAAAGGCAATATTGTATCCATAATTATAAAAATTAACAATCTTGTTAAAAAAAATTCCTATTCATCAAACTTTTACTTGATAAATACTACTGTAGCTGATTATTGTTACGAAAAATCTATTAACACATAACGAAACATATATTTATAGAACAAAAGTCAGTCTCATTATATACATCTTGATTGATGTTTAAAAGCATTGTTTCATTGACCATCAAAGTTGTAAAAATAATTTAGAACAGATATTAGAAAGCAACTAAATATATTTATCGAAATTAGTTAAAAATTATTAGCTTATACTATTATTGTTAGCAAATTATCTTTAATTTGAGTTGTAACTCAAGGGAAGAGACAAGGTGAAATTACTCATCTACTGGAAGTACCTGAGCAGGCAGTTTCTAAACACAATCAAAAAGTTTATCTTATATAGAAGAGTAAGACGAGAAGAAGCAGAGAAACGGTCACCGTAAACAGACAGAATTATCCAATAATTTATCAAACGTATAATCGAATGAAATTCAATGATTTCAGTGAGAACGTTTGGATGGAAAGTAAAAGTCAATCGAAAAAAATCTTTCGTTTAGTTGAGAAAAAACAGCTTCACTTTTATAAAATAAAATGAGTTCAATATCTGACAACCGTGGTCAAAAGCAAAAAGTGTATAAAATCATTGAAGCTACGCGTGAATAATCGCTGAAATAAATTCCCACGTCAGAACTGTTCTCAGACTTGAACTAGTTCACAACGGCTATTATAGAAGGCAGAATCCTCTGGAGGCTCCCTCAAGTTATTGCATAGTTGAACGGCATCAACGATCTCGATCCTCAACCTGTTGGGTTGGAAATGTGCTCATGGAAAAATATCCCTGGTTGGCTGAGGGGTAAAGATGAGCCAACAAAATATGTAAAACTCATTTTGGAAGATTTTCTACATTGATCAAAAAATTATTTGCAAACGAAAGGTGGACCTTCTAACAGGAATCCTGCTCTGCACATAGAACTAAATAGTCAAGACTGGTGCAAGGTAAATTTTTCTGGCTTCGTTGCAGCACAAGAATGAACACCGTATACACTAGACTTGAAAATTAATGGATTAAATTGTTTGGTCTCTCTAAGAAACAAGTGAGCTACACCTCATAAAAATTTGAACTAAATTTTCAAATTCTTTAAAAACCTTTGCTCAAGGAAAGAGACGAAAAAATCATTAGGGTAGTTGTGCGCACCATAGTAGAAAATTTTATAACATGTTTTCAGCTTTACATTAAAGAAATAGTTGTCCATTTTTAAAGTTTGCAATTACATTACTCCTTGAAATGTTATTATTTTTTCCTTATAATATTTTACTGAAACAGTTTATGTTTATTTTTATTATGTATATTGTTTGCAATATTTATTTTAAAAATTATTGTGAAGTACGGACTGAGCTCTGCACAGTGCATCATTGCTCACCTAACAAATGGATGGACTCCACCAATTAAGTGGAAATTCTTGAAGAATTTATAATATCGTTAGAGTATTATAATTCAGCAGCTAAAGATACTAAGCAAAAGACTTGAAGAATCACTCCCAGATGCATCATTTTACTTGGAGGGCACTGCAACCACTACCTATTTAACGTTTCCCGGCCTTCATTAGTAAACATGAACGATGTTTGGTTAGCTCAGAACAGGAAACAAAACAATTGAACAGCGTATCAAGGTGTATATTTTATCGTTCACTATAGACTATTGTAAATTATATGAACTCTCATTGCATCAACTAAATGGTAAAATTTCCATATTCAATATAAAAGTGCAAAAGATATCATTAATTTATTATCTGTAGCACACACAAGAATGGATTTTGATTAGACATTCTATAATTTTGGTATATATCTATACATTGTTTCTACGAATGTCAGTTTTCGTAAAAAATAATTTTTAATTCTATTTCTGAGGTCTCAACAATACCTTAAAATTACCTTTATTAACACAAAGTAATGTAATTAATAAAATTTATTATATTAAACACAAATCGATTTTCGAAATCATAGTACATAATTCACAAACTCTTTTGCAATATTACTATATTTGGTATGATATTCTGAAAAAATTAAATTTACATTGAAATTCATAACAACGGCTCAAAAATCTGTTAATGACTCACTTGATCATACTTGGTTACGCCTGTTTCAGCTCTGTTCAAAACAGGATCGCAAGAAAAATATATTGCATACATAATTAGCCCTAACCCATTGCACATTAGAAGAAGTATGCACAAAGGTATGATGCTCCATAAGAGTGCACTGAAATAAAAATATTCAATCAGAAAATATCTTATCTAAAATTTACAAAGCATTTGAATATTATACGCTTATGTAATATTTATTTATCTTTAGGTGATGATTAAGTAGTTCTATAATAATTATGAATGAATTCTTTAATATTATGAGTCACAATATATTCAAAAATTACAATTATCAATTATAAAAATGAAAAATATTTTTAAATATAAAATTTCTCTGTTTTAGATCAATAATTTTAAAATTAAATTCTCATTAATAATCTTCATTCATAATTTTTTTGAAGAACAAAAATCATTTTTATCTCATACGAAATCATGATTTGAGTATGATGAGCATTAACATTGTGCAAAATTGAATCAATTTGAGAAATCTCTTCATAATGGACTCTCAATTACTTCTCTAATTTGATTTAAATTAAAGGAATTATCTTCGCTAGAAAAATAATTCTACATTATTTAACTAAACAAAAGTTTTCCTAATTTTTGAAAGAAAAAAAAATCTCACAAAAATTAAGGAAGACAGTAAAAAGAAAACCATTTGAAGTAACATTTTACTCATGTAAAACAAAATGAAAATATACCATTCAAACGTTTTTTATTAAACATGTAGAAATAATCCGAATATTTAAGAGAATTCTAGTACCATAGTCCTCAGCTTTTCACACACAGTAATTAAAAAAGGGAGAAACTTTGAAAGATGGTGGAACACACATGTGTGTAAAAACAATATTCATGTAAAAATGTGCGATTTAAAATTAAACGCAAATGAACTAATTTGAATCGTGTACTAAACCATGTACATGGAGAAATAAAAGAACCTATAAAAGCAACTTTACAGTATAAAATACGCAATAACACTTCGAAAGAATGGAAACCAATAGTGATCCAAAACAAATTGCGGTAAAGGTAGGATTGAAGAAATACCGTGTAATTATTTAAAAATATCTTACAGACTAAAAGAAACTGAAAACAGAACGTAAAATAGAGCAGCTAAAAGGAAACTTTTGTGCTAAAAAGAGTTACTTTTCACAGCCAAAAGGAGTCTCATATAATAAACTTTTCAGTTTCAAAGATAAATGCATGTTAAATTAGGGCATTGAGGTGAAGCTTTAAATATATATTGCCTAAGACATTTTTTTGGAAAATTACATCCAGATGTTACCATACTTTTCGCAAAAAACTCTTATGAGCTTCACTATTCTGTAACAATGTCGCTATGAATTGCGATGTGAACTGGATGCGAGTTAGAACATTTTTATCCATGGCTGACAAGGACTCTAGCTCAAAATGTCAAGTTCACTTCTGGCCACCCAAACTGCAATACCAAAAAATATAAGAGATATCACAACAAAACTTATTTTTTAGATAACATGTTAACCAAGTATCAAATAGTTAAATTTATAAACTTCTGTTAAGTGTGGTTCCTGCCAAAATCACTAGCCAGAGTAGACACCATTGTTGGAAATCACCGCTGCCACACACGTCGGTATTAATATAAAGAGAATTTGGATAATCGTTTGGGGTACAACAGACCAAGCACTTCTACACTCAGCCAAAGTTGATCTGGTGTGGCAGCTGGGGATGTAATCTAGGTCAATCATTGAGTAACCATGGGCCACAATTTTTCTATCTGCGAAAGATCCGGAAAGCGAGTCAGTCATAGATGCAATTCAATCTAGTAATTGAAGAAGCAATTTTGTGCAATGCGTGCCAAGTGTGGTCACGCATTATCTTGTTGAAATATAGCTCTGGGAGAGTCCTGAAATTAAGAAAAAACAACTGGCTCCAACACCTCGGAAATGTACAGACAGAAGCTTGACTCGCCACTATGTTTTCGTCCACATCTTCTTTCATGGCACCATTGAAGGCGGAGACATCTGTAGTTCTGCGTCAAGGGTAGACGAAGCAATGGACGTCTTGAGGACATACCACTCTGCTGTAAATGGAGTCGAATGGTACACGCATACACTGGATGATGTTTTACTGAAAGTACTGTGCTACGGTTCGTGATGTAGCTGAGCGATCCGTCACTACTATGCGTAAAATTTGCCTGTAAATACGTAAAGCGGTGCGCTGAGGTGAATTTGATCAAATACTTCGGTCCGTCTTATTCTCCTGCATCCAAAGATCACGTATCCGCATTATAGTTGTTTGGTTTCGTCCACCATGACTACACCGATTTCCCTGAAATATAATCCACAATCGCGATAGGCCACCATCCTTCCTCGGATACTTGATCAAATAATGATCGCTGTTTTCTATGAGGCATAGTTGACCATTTTTCGAAAAAACCGCAAGAAAAACACAATTGCTGAACTTGAAATCGTTTAAATCTCCAAGCCTTAAACAGCGTTTTGAAGTGGCGTCACAGGGCTGCGTGTTGTGCATGTGTGCTCAAATTCTAATCATTTGCTTATCTCACCTCCACTAATGCATGTTGCAAATTTCATATTGTTTGCATGCTTCGTTGAGGGGGTTGCATTTACGATGATCAGCAGAGTATTTGCCTCCATCGAGCATTCAGGCAGAAAATATATTCTATTAAATGATCTTTTTTAAAGCCCACCCAAGCATAAGCGAGGCAGCTAATGCAGATAGAGATACTCCAAATATTATTATTACTAAACACACCACTTTATGCAAAAGTCACTTTATTGCTAAAAGAACAATTTCTTAAAAATCAAAGCCTATTACACGTGTCACACATTTATTATTACAAACGAATTTTTTAAACTAAATACTTATGTATTATATTCAAGCAATGTTTTTTTTTATTAATACACTCAAATAAAGAAATGATCTAGCATAGATAATATTTTATTTATTGTAATTCTAAAATAAATTCAAGTGTCATGCAGGACCATAAAAGGATGGGATAAGCAATAAGCAATAGCACAAACTATAACTTATCAATTATAAAAATGATCAATTTTTAACATACTTTAATTAATAATTTGCATATATACATACATAGCTGTGTAGTCGAGCTCCGGACTATACGTTTAGGTTAACGGGTTTTGAATACTCGCCTATCACCAAGTTCCTCGCCATTTTGAACCAATGTCAGGTGAGGAGATTACACCTTAGCCGGCACCCTCCTCTAGATATCCCCACCATACTAGCGAAGGGACTTTGAATGTGACATTTTAATGTATATATAGTTGCCTCTTAATAATACCATGATGATACTTTTTAGAAAGATATTTAATTTAAAATAAGACCTACGTTTCCCTATTATTATACAATATATATAACAAAAATATGGTAAATGAAATTAAACATTTGTATCAATTAATACACGCGAAAAAATTATAAAATAACTCACACTGATCATTGTTTTTTTGATAAAAAAAATCTAAGAGAATTCTATTGTAATTTTTCAAACAATTCTAAAGTAAATATCCGAACATATGAGTTAAAATTTCATACTAAAATAACATTTCCCTTTTGAAAATTAACTTTAAACGAAATCGGAACTCAATATACAAATTAATATTAATCACATAAACAATTTTAATAATTTACTTGAACAGCCAAATTTAATTTCATAAAATTTATTATGGCAAGCAGAAGGAAAATTAAATTACTTTATTTAACTTATCTCATAATTTTTATATTTGAAAATTAAGCATATAGCTTTATAATATATAAATATGTGAATCACGAAGCTTTCAAATTTCTAGAAAATTATTGCTTTGTAATTATTGAATTTTGAGCTAACAATTTAAAGATTATCATAGAGAGAAATTTGCTTGCCACACTTTATCACGTAATTCCACCGCAGTAAATTTTACGAGTTATTTTTTTCACTTAACTACCATACATCTAAAAACAATCCATCAAATTATGATTGGCAAATTGCTACAATCATCGTAAAATTGGCATGTCTGTCAATGGCTCGATTTTACGACAACAATAGGGCTTCCTATTTATAGAAAAAAAAATGGTGCAAATTAAATTATTGCCAATTGACAACTTTTCAAAGTGGAGGTGTAGCAATAGAGTGAAAAATATATATTGTTACATTTGTCTCTGATAACGAATATAACTTAATCTTATCGAGACTTTTCTTATCAACATGGAAAATGTTGCGTTGTCTCTTGCTCATTGGGTTTCCCATTGGCTTAAATAGCATCATTGTGAGTTATATTTGTATCCATGAACAACTCCCTCCTCTAATCCAATAGAAAATTTTTGCATAAAGATTTAATAATCGCTTCAACGTTGAAAACTTTATCATTGGAATCGTGTTTACCGCTACTTAAGAGTCTTCCAATATTCCTCAACAATTTCAGCAGAGCTTACCTTCCAAAGGCATGGAACTTTTATTTAATTCGAAACTTATTGGGGAGCAACTCAAATCAGAAAGTACCCCTAATGATTGACAGTTCAGTTTACTAAATAAAAAGTTTTATATACATTAGGTGATGCTATTTAGAAGATATTTCAGAATGTATTCACAATTTTTGATTAATTCAGAGAACGAACAATTTACTTATTTTAATTTCAATTAGAGATAACTCTTTGATTCTTCGTATTTTGTTTTGAATTTCAAACTTACGATCGGGCTCTTTCTATGCTACTCAGGCTTAGGACTCTTTGAACTTCCACTTGACTTGTGCCATGAAAGGCTAATGATGTAATAAATCCTCTTATAAGCACATTCCAGACCGTATATCTTGTGGTGAGGTCGAAATCAAACCTATAAATTTCAGGACATGTGTTAAGTGCAAGCCATTAATTTAAATGAACAATTAAATTTTAAGTAAATGGCATTAAGGTAAATCGATGAATTTTAAAAATAAAGTTGAAATCTACAAAGACATGTGTGAACCCTATTTATTTATAAATGTATTTGGTAGTATAATCAAATAATAACATTAAAATATGGATAATAGGCGAAAAGTAAGGAATTCTCTTATTAATAATCAATTTGAAACATAAGTATACAATAAATAGATCTGTTATCCAATAACATGACTAACAAAAGTTATTTCATCTCAACTATAAGAATAACAAACAAAATGATATATATATATATATATATATATATATATATATACATATATATATATATATATATATATATATATATACGTCATCATTAAATGTAATGCAAGATCAAACAATCAAACAATTGATTGTTGAATTTTTTTTTAATTTGCATTTTTGAGTCTAATACAAACATTTGGAATGGTTTATCCAAGAATTGTGAATGCAATATTTACTCAATCTTAAAATGTTTTGATAAACATACTTTAACTTTGCAAAATGTTTGAGCTTTAACTCAACCAACGATATATACTCTGTTCATATGAATTAATTTCATAATCTGCATTATTTATTTATCAACTAAGTAATCTTATTAAATTCTTGAAGAAGTTTCAAAATCTGTGAATTTGAAACGCTTATTCCGACAGACAGAGATGTAGTAAACAGTAGGTTAATCTTCTAGTTAAACTGAGGCTTTGATCGATCCTGGAACTTTCCACTCAGGCCATTAGATATCAGTGTGTTGGCTTTTTGATAATCAAAATGTTATATTTCTATCATAAATAATATGCTTTAAGTTAATATATTTTAACTGATATAAGAAATTAAATACTGCACAATTTGTTTTGCTGAATTTTTTATAGTTTCTTTTGTTTTTCCGCTGCGTGTTACAGTAATCCCAAAAGTATATACTCACATTTCATTGCGAAACATTCATAAGAATTACAGCTGAAAAACTGAGATAGAACTTATAGAAAGAGTTTTTGCAATATTGCCGCTTTATTATTGTCAAAGATTATATGTAATCATTTTTTGTATTAAAGTGTTGTTTTATTAATTACTTCAATAAAAAATTAAATAAGCCATCTTGTGGAATTAAAAACGGTGGTTAAGAAAATAATTTTTTGTTAGAATTTCACATATGTAAAATGTTTTTATAAGTTATTTCTTAATATTTTTTTATTTGTGTTGATAAAATATTCATTTTCTTCATTTCAATCAAAAAAGGTTTCTTTTTCATTTTTCAAACATTTTCTTTCTATAGATGCATAAATTACTACAATAAAAAATTTATAAGCAATATAAACTAAAATTTTTTCCTTTTTCATAAAAATGTTATTAGTGTCTCTTAATATGCAAGTAAGGAAAACAGAAATATTAATAAAAACGTAGTATATTAAACTTTTTTTTCCTTTTAGCTAAACAAGTCTTTTTCTAATTTGAATTGGGAGCAATTTTAAAAATACAGAGTCCTTGCTATTTGCTAAACTGCCGATTTTTTCTTAAATTCAACTACTTTAATTTAATTTAAGGAACACACACTTCTCTGAACTATAAAATAATGTACATTTAAAAGAAGCATCGATTTCGTAAGTTTATAAACATTAATTTTCTTACAGTACATTATCACTGTACAATGTGATTGTATTCAAAGTTCAGCTGAAACTTCACTATTTAAACTGGTATAAATACCCTGCCACCACACTCAGAGAAAGGCACTTGTTGCTGGCTTCCTAAGAGCTGCAGAAAATCATTATTGTTGAATGTTAGGTATTTCAACTTAAAGACTGTTAGGGTACTTTCAAAATTGGTTAATAAATAAGTGCAAATCGGCAAGAACAATTAAATGTGTGGGGAGTGTATAAATGGACGAGTCCTGTCATTTATTTTGCTAGCACTCACTGGAAAATGTTGAGTCTGCCTCCTTCTTTGGCTCGTTCGAAAATTTCGGTAACACCCCCCATCTCCAGAATGCCCTGGACGTAGACGGCGAAGAGGCAGACGAACATGAGACTTCCTTGCAAGACATCCGTCCACAAGACTGCCTTCAGACCTCCCTGAAAGTCACAATACATCTTTACACAGAAATATATAAAGTTGTCATGTACTGAGATATATAGATAGATATCGAGTTATAAAGACATAGTTTGGCAGACAGAAAGAGAGATTCTAATATAAAGCATAGGAGTCTAGAGCTAGATGAATACAGAGATAGCTATACGTTAGGTAAATAGAGTTAGATAATGTAGCCTGATAATTCACAGCTTGAGTTATCAACATGAACCCCTATTTTGTTTATCATATCCTTTGGTCACCAGATGAGTCACCATTATACGTCATAATAAAACACCTGAAATCTTATTAAACATTAAAACAACAAACTGTACTGTTATTGTAAGTGATATGAGAAATTTATTCAATAAATCTAAACGAAACTTTATAGTTTGAATTCTTATGATTCCAATATTGTCTTCAATCCAACGATTAGCATTGTGTCGTAGACATTCTGACATTTTAACGCTACTTCTGCGATACCTATGGAAGATCTTATGGGAAGAGTTTGCATGGATATAGGACACTAAAGAACAAGTTAAATATCCTCCTAAATGATGAGAATTCAAAAAAATAAAGCTGCTATAATTTAATCACCCATAGACTATTAGAGAAATTTATTTTGAATAAAATATCTGTAGATATTATGAGATATATATGGGTGAAATGAATTTCTAAATTGGCTGAAATTAGTTATGGAACACCCTTAGGAAGAGATATTTTGAAAATGGTGTACATTATACTAAAATAATTTATTCATAAAATAAAATTCATCTTTTCCATTACAGTTCAACATTTATAAGTGAATTTTCTCATATTTTTAGCAGTGAAAGATTTCTCTAGATAAAAATAGCATTTTAATGCTTGAAGTAGACACTCGCATATTGCAAAGAGTTTTCTGACAGTTTATTAAATAGGTTATAATCATTTCTCTTGAATTTGTTCCTTGACTGGGGATACTGTTTGAAAAGAAAGAAGCTAAGTTGAACTGATTTGGAATGTTGGATAAATTAAATAATAACTAAAGTGTGACATTCAATATTAACTGCTATAAAAATAAATTGCAGTGTTCCTTCAGTTATACAAAATCGCATAATTACGTACACTGTACACCTCTTAAGTTTTAATTATAAGAGCTTAAAATAAAACATTATTATAAATATTATTTTGAAATGTATAGTAAGAAAGGGCTTACAATTGCACAATAAAAGGTGCAGACAGAACCAATTATCACAATTGACATTTCCAGTGAAAGGTTTGTGACAGCACTTAAAGCGAGCACAGGTGCATACAGAATAGCAGACATCAAAAGAACCTGAAAAACAAAACTTTATTTAGAAGGATATCAAGTTTGCTGAAAGAAATGTAATGTAAACTCACATTGGCATTTCCTTACGATTTGTAAAACGAAAAAGGCAGAAAGCAATCTTCTCGAAGTTTTCCCATACCGAATTTCTAAGTACTGAAAAACAAAAATGCTTTTTTAGAAGAAAATAACAACTATGGATATTTTATTTTATTAATAGGTAAAAATTGGAAAGATGTTAAAAATTAAGTTTATAATGGTATCTAAAATAAATACAGAATTATAAAATTGCTGTTATTCAAGACTTTTCAGCAGAAATTGAAAGAAGGTTGAGTAAGCATAAATAATGAAACACATTGTCAAATAAGAAAATTAACGATCAGAAAACTATTGAATTTCAAATCAGTACACGCATAACTTATCGATCGTATTTATCAGTATTTTTATAGAAAAATAATTTTTTCATGTAACACGATCTTTCTTAAGTGTTGATTTATAACTTCAGCTCCACTACCTAATTTGACAGAGAAAAACAAAACGGCTCAAAATAGATTTTAGACTACTACAACGTCAGTGCTGTTAGGAAATTTCATAATGTAGTAAACGGAAATCATAACACTAAGTAGTGCATACAACCTAACAATAGCTGGGTGCCCAAAGAAAATAACAATTAACACCATATAGATTTAATTGAATCGAAAATGTTTTGAATGCTATTTATGATAGAAATGACATACTTTTGTCATTAGAAATTGACTTCGTCACAAATTTTTTTACTAAAATTAACCAAAGATTTTTGAATATCAAAATATTTTAGTAGATTAACCTTACGCGTACAGTTAGTTTCATTATAATTTTGATTATCGATATGAAGATTTGGAATTTGACTAATGATAAAACGTCTTCGATTAAATTTCTGCAAAATCAATCATTCACTGAGAAAGAAAGTCTTTGAGCAACCGGAGAATGAAGCTCAACTTTATTTTCAAACAACCACAGACGTGGATGTGTAAAGATACGATAAACATAGAAAGAGAAAGATTTTCTGAAATTCTATTTGAAGATTGGAGAATAAGCTTTTTGGAGAATAAGTTGCAATTTTCTTTCTACCAAATTCTGAAGGATTATAGCTATATCTGAATCAGACTGTGAAAACAAGGACACTAAATCTCTTTGGAATGGAATATTTTTAATAATTATACTATTCATATTTTGAATAAAACAAGTCTTGTGCAAATAGAATTATCCAATTATTTACAAACAAGATTTATGTTCTTTGATTTAATAGGTGAAGCTTCTGTATTAAACAAAAGAAATATATGTAGGACACAATAAGGCAGTTGTATAAGCATTTATATAAAAGTTTAATTACTATTCCAGAGATATCAATGAATTCCCAAAAATACAAATTGTAAAACAAAAAAAAAATCATACAAATATTAAGACATTTTTATGTATATTCAATGAAGAAAATTAGATTTTAAAAGTTTCTCATTCACCGAGGAATTTTACATTGTATTCCATGCTTTAAAAAAATAAATATTAAATGTATTTTTACGAATAAATTAAAATTTTGTTAATATTTTAGAGAACTGTAGAATGTTTGGTATACTTGTAAAAATATTGGTAATAACAAATCCATGTCACTGATTTAGGATGCATTTTATTGTTGATAGACGTTGAGTTACTTATTTTAGCCAGTGCGTTAATGATTCTTATAAATCTTACTAATAAATTTTATGTTAGGCATATTTGCATAGATAAAACAAGCAGAAACAATCTCTAAAGTTACTTTGAGACTTAAGAAAGTGCTAATGTACAATATGGAAAGTATTCAACTCATTCCTAACTTTCATTAACATTTGAACCCGGTATAATTTAATTTATACTTCGTATTATGACCACATTTCGCCACTGTACCTTCTTCATTATCTACAGTTTTAAGTTCAACTCAAACCACTACAAGCATTGATAAAAGAGGAGGAGAATCAACTAGAGAACTATTGAACTTAAGCCAAAAGTGTGCTAACAATACATTTTACATTAGTCTTTTGAAAATTTAACTGGACCATTGCTTCATGCGGATAAGGATTCGGATATTACTTCAGGTCGAGGCAATGCTCAAAGACGATTGCGTCCCTTGACGCCTCTATCTTCAGATATAAAGAATTTAAATATTTTGAATCCTGGAAATTTTATTATATTAAGATCTCTCACTACAATTGTAGAACCTACCTTGTTAAATATCTGTGAAAGCAGATTAAACGTATAGTAGAGAGCTACAAAGACAGTACAGCTGTTTCGGAAAAATTGTCATAAATCTTTTTTAAATAACTTACAACAACGCACTTGTTTGTATGTTTTCTTAGCAAAATGTAAAAATTCAGGCAATAGTAACATTAAGGGAGTAGAATTTCATCACATCCTTGTAAAGATAACAATATTCGTGTTGTGGACGTCAGAACGAAATATGGCAGATTTAAAAGACCAATATCCAAATTATGTGTATTGCCTTTAGAAGTATCAAACAAATTTTTTAATGTTTTACTGAAAAGGATGAACTTATTAAATTTATCACAATTCTCCTCTTGTGATGTTAATTCTTTATGTATTGTGCATCTCAAATATTTGTGTAATATAATTTTGCTGGTTTACAATGTAAAAATGTTGCAATTTATGTTTTATAGATTTTATATTTAACTGTTATTTACTTCTGTAAAAATATTGAATGTTTTACTTAACAATGGTGGAGACATGTTTGCGCATGCGCGCACTTCACGGGATATTGTTTAGAATATAACAGAGGAAGTTTGAAAATTGAAGAGAGCGGTTATGTTTCTTGAACGGGAATTACTCACTATATTTTTTGTTACGTATGTTTGTGTCTGCATTAAGTAATTTATAAAAGACACAGGTCCGTCTTACAAGTTAATAATTATTATATGATCTACACATCTTCTAAACCCATAAATACAGAATTAAAAAATAAATTTTTTATCTACTTGTTTCGCTAAAAGTATAGACTAAATGCTGTTTTTCTTCATATTTTGAAAAAAAAAAGTTGAGAATTTGCAATTTTCCTTGACATTTTTTTATCAAAAATATTTGATAACATATAAAGGAAACATCAAAATATGGGATCTGTATAGATTTGGGTACCCCTTGGTTTGGTTAAAAATTCGGTAATATATCACGGCGATAAAATTTATATAATTTTTGATAACTTTATTTTGTATAGCGGCTATTTTGCTAATCACATCTTAACGGCTATCTTGGCGTCGAAAAAATTGCCAAAGAATCAAGGACTACCCAATTGAAAATTTTTACCCAAAATTTTCATAGATTTTACTGCATTGTAAAATTTTAATACTACTATAAGTAAAAAGCTTGCCTTTGACGAACTCAGACTTTACTGTATTCAAAAGACAGTGCATTACACAAAAAATTTAATTTAATGCAAAAATTTCCAAGAGAATATTTTATATAAATTAAAAATTCAACATTAAATTTATTATCTTTTATCTTCACAGAATAAAATAGTTGCGATAGATGTAAGACTTATGGTTTCCGAAAGATAAACATATTTCTTTGAAATCCGCTACTTGATATTTGGTTGATTCAAAATTATTGTACACGTCATAAATACTTCAAATACAACCTATTAGTGGGATGTCTGTAACTATTTTTTTGTACTATATGGGTTATTGCAGTAAAAATGAAAAACTATTTACATTCAAATAATTGTCCCTCTTTTTATACCATTACAACCGCAGATACTTCCAAGATATTTCTGGAAAAAAGTGAATCTTCTTTTGCAGACTATAAGGATTCTATGATTTAAGAAAAAAAAATTCTGATGAAACTGCACAATGTGGCAAAAATTTAAATACTTACTTCAAATCATCACTTCTTGTGTACTACATATTTTTAAATATTTTGTATATGGAAGAAAATTATAGACTAAATTTTCTCAACTAAATTTTAAAAAATTACTGCTTAAAAATTATTATATTTATGTCAATTAGAGGGAATGATGTCCATGGGTTCCAACAACGTGATTTTTATGGAGAACATTTCTATTTAATAAAATTGTTTGTTTCCATACATTTGAATAATAACCATTTTGGTGTACTGTCTGCTTCCCCAATCGCAGTGATGTCGGAAGACACCCAAAGTTACTCCTCCCGTGCTTCCAGACTACTTCAAAACATTTTTTGGAAAGCTTTGTATTTTCTTATACGAAAGGAATTTTAAAATATTTTGAAAAAATTAATATTTATCAAACCACACAACAAAATGGAGTCGATATAAGCACTTACTTATGATTGTTACTTCTTGTGGTTTAAGATAAATGTCTACATTAATAAGTTGAGGCCAAGTTGTGCTAATTGTTTTAATTTGTGAATCTGGTGTTCGGAACGGTTTTCAAAAGCATTTTATGTCAAATATAAATTAAATAACAGGACTTTTAAAATAATTTGCGACTTTTGAAAAACGAAACGGGAAGTAGCATTTTCAAATCGGAAGTGGTAAAGAAAAGTGTGATATTTTTACTTTATTATTTTTTTAAAATTTATATTTGGTTTCCTACAATGTGCTAGTTGTTAGCCATAAGTATGAAGCTGCTATTTATCTTGTACATTCGGAAGAATTGGCAGCATCTTCGCTATCACAAGCGAGGATATCTGTTTAACAGCTATTTCCCAAAAACTTAGTTTTGTCGCAAAATCATCTAATCGTTAACGTGATTTTTCTAATAATATTCTTATATGAAACTAAGCCTACGTGTTTTAAAGGTATATAAAATGAAGAGCAAAATTTTAAATGTATATAAAGAACTTTTTCATATACAGCTATTTTTAAATAGAATGTTCAATAAAATTTTGTAAAATACCCATATATTGTCAACCATTTTTTTTCATCTCTGAATGCTCTTCTTTGATTTTCCTCATTTCAAAAAACATTGTCACATAAACCTCATGTTCAAATTAAATTATATTTATTTTCTGCAGGGTGCTAATTGTTTTGCTATAATTTCACTAAAATTTTTCCTTAAAATAACCGATTTCTCATAAAATGTGCTAGATGTAATTAAAATATTGATTAATTTTAAGTTTTTACATCATGATTATTCTAAAAGCCACATAAAAAAAAACTTAAATTAACTTTTAAGGAAAAGTTGCCTCAAACGTAGGTGGATGTCTTAAATATTTCATACTGTTTACAATAATTACAAAATTATTTCAAGTTTTTAATATATTTTCTTAAAAATTATTTAAGAAAACGGGGATCTGTACACCCATAAATAAAATGTTCCCTTCAGGTTATTAATAAATTAAAACTTTTTGAATAATAACCATATTTGAAATTAGAAAATACTTATATCTCTGAATTAATGTTTCAGTAATAATAATTGAATAATTATTGCAAAAAACGCTGAACAAAATTTTATGCTAATTTAAAATTACTCTTGCTAAAGTTTGTATTTCATATAATAATTACGCAAACTTTTTTTATGTGAGGAAGAAAGAACATTTCAAATTCAAAATTAATTTGTTATACAATTGTATTCAAATATTTCGACAATTTGGTGTTTATTTTCAGAAAATTTAATTCCGACCAAAATTAAAGAATTAATAACAATATTAAATGTTATAATTTAATGAACATTTTAATGTAAGAATTAAAATATTACAAAAATTTTAAATATTTAATACAAATGAATTAAAATGGATTCTTCAGAAAAATATTATCATTAAAATTTTAATTTAAAAATAAAAGAATTCAGGGTTATTCATCAAACAATTCAGTATTTAACAATTTAAGCTAAAATATGCAAGCATTTCATTTTACAAGAGAAATTCACATTTTACGTTTTTAAATAATATATCAATTAATAAACCAAGAAAATAATTATTTACTAACTTCGTATGAAGATGATAGTTTATAGTTGTAGTAAACAGGAACAATGAAATGGGCAGTGAAAAGGACACCAACTACTGCCGTTATGAAACTGTGTATTATATTTTGCACACCGAACATGTATCCTTCTGCTGGAACACCGCTCATCACAACAGAGGACACGAGAGTGACAACGAGGGAGGAAACCACCGGAAACTTCCCTATGCTCTTCCCAGCCAGCATGTACTATTGGGCGTTTTCCTGACGTTAACTGAATAATTGGATCGCAATTCCGATAGTCATGGAGCATCCCGGCAGTGACAGCGTAGTCCACCATCCCCAATTTATATAATTTTTCTCTCATTTTCACTGTGGCCGCTTCCCTGTCGAATTTTGATTCCCAGAGCACAACTCTGACCTTGTAACATCGTTAACGATTGATAACAGAGTTTTGTTGCCGTCACTCTAGCCCTAACTAAGCGACGGTGGCACATTTATTTCACTCCTAACTCAGGACTGCTTTGATTAATGTTTTTAATCGTTGAGGGAATCTAAGAAACAAGTTCATGAATAAGCAATTTCGCTGAAATTTCAAAACAACTCAAATTTGTTTAATACTAGTTTACTTTTGCAGAAATCTTTGGTAATTTAAATAATTTAATAAAGAAATCATGTGTTTCTAAAATTTTAAAACATGGAAAAATAAAAAAGCAATCGCTTATGGAATGTCAAATACTTTTAGACATAACCTGGAAATAAAATAAATATGGAAAATGATTTGGAATAAAATGATTATGGAAGAACAGAGAGATAATGTCATTATAAGTATTTAAAGTTCTTACTTCTTGAAGGTTCATTTCATAATTTTTATCTTATTGGTAAAATGTTTAAATAAATTTTTCAATTTGAGATATTTTTCGAAAATATTCACCAGGTAAGCTCGATTCATTTATTTTTCTAAAAACGTTTTTATTTAATAAAAGGAAATATTTTCCCTTTAAAACTAGTGAATTACTTCATCACAATTGCATTCTTTATTTCAATAGTGATTGATTGTTAGAACTTAACGTTTTAATTTTAAAACAACTTGCGGAAAATTTGTACCTCATATAATATTCGCATTTCTCTTTATCACGAGTTCTTATAGAAACCACCCGGAGGTTCATAGTTTGTTTTACAATTACAATTCATCATCATTAAAACTTAATTACATTCTTTAGCCCAATGAGGTTTAAGAACATTGATTTATGTCCAATAATATAATTACAAAATTAAAAAAGTTGATTAAATATTAGTGTTAAATAAATACTCTTTAAAATTTAATTTTCAAATACATTTGCTAATTAATATTTTAAATTAAAAATTCAAGTTTTTATTCTTAGAATTAACTTATTATCCAACAATTTAAGAAGACTTAAAAGCTTTTCATATTTGAAATGTATTTTCTTATTAGATAGTTTAAATTAAGATAAATTTTGCTTCAAATTTAAAAAGAATTATTTGCTAACCTCATAAGTAGAGGATATGTTACAATTGTAGTAAGTAGGAATAATGAAATAGGCAGTAAAAGCCACACCTAATCCTGCCGTGGTAAACGTTTGAGTTATAGTATGCACTCCGAACCTATATCCTTCTGCTGGAAGGCCTAGCATCGAAATGGAGGAAATAAAAGTAGCAACGATGGAGAAAACCACCGGAAATTTCCCCATGTTTTTTCCTGCATGCATGTACTCAAGGGAATTCTCCTGACGCTTTCCGAAAAACTGGAATTTAATTCCGATTGCCATGCAGATGGCCAGCATTGCGACTACGACGGCGTTGTCAACGATTCCCATCTGCGGCGAAGACATTTTCTCTGCTGAAACCATAGAGACGATTCGTTCAAGACCTCTCTGCACTCTCTCCTAGAAGCTTATGCACGACGAGTGGTGAATAGCACTCAATTTTCAGTAAAACACATTTCATATCTTACTGCCTCAATTATATTTATAGGCACATATTTTGAATCCATTACAGAATCTGTCAAATTGGGGACAATGCTAATTGGACGAATATTTGCGTAACATTCTTACGTTTCAGTTTGCATGTGTTCATTACTTATATAATTTTACATTTTATCACTTTGTTTTAAGATTCAGGCTCTTTTTTTCATCAAATTAGATGATTGTTTGACAAATTGCAATAAGGATATGAACGTGCAGATATTTCTGTTGAAAAAAAATGATCCGTCACGTTTTGTCTACAAATTGATTGACTGATAAAAACGGAGCTTTGAAATATGAATTTACACCAAACATCTTTAAAATATATGGTTATATCAAAGTAGGAAATTGGTCCAAATTGACAAATATATAATGACTCTCTTTAGCAAAGATTTATTTGAATCTTTAACTCAGCCAAGAAAATTTTTACCTCATTTATTAAATTCGTATTTTTATCAATTGAATGAACACGAACACTCACAGAGAAAATTGAAAAAAAATTACATTTTAAGCTAAGATATTATTTAAAATATCATTTTTATTTAGCAGAAACACATTGAGAATTATTTATAGAATACCCTGTGTGTATGTGATTACAAATTTTCATTGGATTTTACAAATGTGAAACTCTAAATGACATTTTGTCAGATTTTATATTTCTTATATTAATTATTGGTTATTAATCATAAAGTGGTTACTTCCTTCCTTCCAGCTGAGATCATGATTACGAACTCTTTATTATAAATCTCAAGGGCTTAAAATATCTATGACATCAGAAAACGTTTCACATCTACGTATTACATAATTACGCATCATAAATCCAGCTTGTCGAAGAATTTGCTGACTGACTTTCAAGCAGCAACAAACAAGGTGAAGTTCACTATCGAATATCTGAGAATATTGTCGAAGTGTTCATTTTAATTCATATAAAATTTCATATAATAAAACAGTTCGTATACATAAATTAGTTTATATAAAGACTAAACCATCGGTTTGAGAAACCGTTTTCCATTGATTCAAACCATTATCACGTTGACAGTAGAACAGAATAAAAAGCAAAATGAAAAAAGACAAGACAAAACATTCAAATTTATATTTAATTTAAATCAGCAACTACTATTTAAATTTCTTTCTAATTTTATTACTTATGTGTTATATTTATTAAGTACATTTGTTGTATCTTTTACTTTCTCGTTTGGCTCATAGCTGGTTTATTGGTTTATAATATTGATCTACTATTACTAAAATTACTTTAACCCATTTCAATATCAAATCCCAGAAAGTAGATAAATTCAGCTATTAGTTTGAAAGTAAATTTTAAATTACTTTTAAAAGTTTCCTAGCCCCTTAAATGTACTATAACTTAAAAGAACTTTTAAGTTATAGTACATTTAAGGATTTGAAAGATTTTAAATTTATTTGCAATAATTGGTTCTTCATATTCAAGATAAATATGTAAAATAATTGATGATCGCTTTTGAGTTGTATAACGGTTTTATGGGGTATTCTTTTTTAAGATGGATGTAGCTAAGGAGATTTAGGATAAAAATTTTGTAATATAAAATTTTGTCAACTTGCGATAAAAATATGCAAATCATCCATAAACGCACAACACGTATTTTAGCAGAAAATATGTACATTAAAATATTATAGCATTTTTCTTCCCTTTTATAAGCCATTTTTATATATTACTTTTCTAAAATTAGATAAAAATTGTTTATATTTGTCATAATTTGGCTTTCTATAACATAATTTCTATTATAAATATAGTATCTAATGTTAGAATCTTGGGTTTTTTTTGTTTCTATTAAGCGGTCATTTTTACCCACATTTTGCAGATAGGAATTTCCTCAAGTTTGAATGTGGTTACAAATAAAGGGCGGAAAATAAAATTACATATTCATATCACCAGGGAGAAAGCTGAACCAACCAAAATTCTCTTTTGATATACTAAAACAAGGATTTTTTTCAATGGTCGACTATTTTTACATCTCATCTTTCAAGCTCTACAAGGTATTGAAGTGATGGCTTCTCATAGAGTGGGGCTCCCAGTGATCGCCATCGTGACCACGAAAACGGGTGGGTCTTCTTAATTTAGAAGCAAGGACGAAGCAGAAGGTCCACAAACTTTTGAACAACTCCCGATTAGAAGATTTCAAGAAAGGCAAATGTGAAAATAAGGCAAAGAGAATTTTGCTTCCAATCATCGAGCTATGTATTACAACTATGAGAAATCTGGGCTCACCAAAAATCTAGATGACCAAATGGCTGTACTCTTTGAATCATAAGGTTCCAGGTTCGACCCTATCTAATATTGAATAAAGGGAAATGAATGTTGGGCTTCTGCATTCCCCGTGCACGTCTGTCAGAGAGGTGCTTCTGAATTTCCAGCTTTTCTCTGCTGTGAAACGTGAATA
The DNA here is from genome assembly GCA_030067965.1 of Latrodectus elegans. Lineage (NCBI taxonomy): Eukaryota > Metazoa > Arthropoda > Arachnida > Araneae > Theridiidae > Latrodectus > Latrodectus elegans. The sequence continues at coordinate 119,804,803 of CM057813.1, forward strand.
TCTGTGAAAAGTAAACTCTGAAAGACTTAAAACAACCTTTGGTTATTAAGATGTACACTCCACGGGGTCAAAAGAAGACAATTCTGTTTCCATAAGTTTTTAAAAAACGTAAATTTGGTCTCTAAATATCATGTCACATAAAGTAAATAATATCAAATGTCTATAAAAGCAGTCTTGTCAGCATACAGCAAAATTTTCATATTTTCAAACCATATCGAAAAACATTCGCGCGAAAGATTAGTGCAAAAAGAAATCTTCAATAGGTTATATCAGCCATTCAAAGATCATTTTTTGGTACACAAAGGTTTATTCATTCAAGTGACCAGTAGCTTATAGTCAATAGTTTCTAACCTCGGACCAATATATTTTTCTTTGAACCAAGTATGAAAATCGAACTCAAGAACTGAAATGCTGTAGCTCTGTTCATCAGAAATTCAGATATTTTCACTAAATTTAGATTTAAACTTACAACTTTTTAATCACAAGATATCTGTGTGATAACGCCTCTATTCAGATGTTTCCATTTAAGAAACATTTGCAATTACCAAGTGTGATAAATGGCATTCTTAACTTTTGCATTAATAATTCAAATGTGAAAATGCTTTTGTAAATTATATTGCATTTTACAGCAATTTTATTTTCATTGAAACATTTCCATAAGACATTCTATGCATTTTAAGCTATGACGTCCTTGGCAAAAATATTTTATTTCACGTCTATTGTAAATCTCATTCAAAATTTATTGTGCACCATGATGCAGCAAAAGTGTGAAAAAAAAAAAAGAAAGAAAAAAACAGGCACTCGTTAAGACATGAATAACTTTAGCATTAAGTAATCAAATATTTTTATTGTTTTTTTAACCTTATTTAAAAATTTGTCTTTTTTCAGTTAATTTTAATTTAACAAATTCTTCTAATTCAATGATAAAATAGAACTCTTTTAATTCTGATTCGTAATTTGGTAAAAGGCTTTAATTTTACACTTCTTTTATCCTTTACAATGAAAAATGTTTACCATTTTTTATTGTTGGTATTACTTAATTATATGATAATACATAATCAATTAACACTAATAGTTTAATACCAAATTAAACTATGTATTTTATAAAGATGGAAATCTTTCAAAAAACGCATTATCAAATTCCATGCCACCCTTTCACAAGGGTCAATATTTTCCCAGCGCCACCTATATCTGAAACTTAATTTTTGCAATCTTTGAATTCAATGCATATATATAGTATCATTGCTATATATGCATATTGCAATGATAATATATATATGCATTGAATTCAAAAATTCCAGAAATTAAGTATATATATATATATATATATATATATATATATATATATATATATATATATATATATATATATATATATATATATATATATATATATATATATACATATATATATATATGCATATACACTTGCATATGTAAAATCCGTATTAAGTTTATGTCAAAGTTTCATACAATGTTAAATTGACATCGACACCTCGGAATGGAGTTAAACTTCTTTCAGGTGTTGTCCGGTCTTTGAACAATTAAAAATAAAAATTTCCTTTGGAAATTTTGTTAGCGCTTGAAATTAACTGACAGTTTAATTAAAACTGATTTGAACACTTTTTTAAAAAATTGTTTATACCTCTGTGTACTTCATTAAAGAAATGCAACACCCGAATTTTTGCAGTTTTTAAAAAGAAGTATATGGTTATTGTTCTCTTTTTAAAACTATGAGTAACTGTTGTGAGAGTAAAGACAAAATATTTACGCCGTGGATTCTTTTTTTTTTCCAACATTTCCAAAGTGTAATTTTTGAAGAAAAAATAAAGACATTTATTGTTTCTTTTTATGGAAAATATATTGTTTTGGTTTTTTACTGCGCAAATATTTCCACCTTTCTTTATAAGTAACCAGTCGGAAATGGCTTAGAATACTTATGAAATTAAATATTTTAACAGCATTGTGTATACTTCTTCCAATTTATTTTAAAATTATCTTTTATGGGGCTGGGCATCCTATCTTGATTAAAACATTATTTTTTGAAACTAATAAAAGATTACAACAGTCAACCATTTTTACAAACATGTAGGGAGCGATTAAATAGTTCTTAAAATTGAAATTTTATAAAATGGAAAAATGTAACTGTTACATTTTATAATTATTCATTACATTTCTCCCTATAAATAAAGTACTATTAAAAATCATTGGGTTTGCACTAATAAAAAATGTGAAATAAAATTTTCACATAAAAGTGATTTTTATTTTATTGATGAAATATTTGCTAGAGTAATTACCTATTTCTTCTGTCTGAGAACTGTATTTTTCAAAATGTATTTTCTCATCTTGTTTCGATATAGAAAGACATGACAGTTGTTTTTCTCTCAATTTTAATAGATATTCGTCTGCTAAATTTTGTCGCAGCACGATGACATTTTCTTCTTGCATGATACAGAAAAGATCTTTTTCATTCCAATACATTACTTTCTTAACCATTTAATCCCCTAATAATTTTCTTTAGAGCAAATTACATCGGAATCCGGATTCAAAAAATTGAAGTGAAATTTTGGAGAGCGTATTTCTTCATCGAAAGTCATGGGTAAATGACTTACCTTCCCTTAAGTCGGCAGATGAATTTTTTTTTGTCTTTTCTTCAGTTAGTGATTTATTTAATAACGCACACGAATGAAATAGACCTTAAAATTATCAATTGCATTCATCATCACCGCAGCTCATGGAGAGGGAATAAATTTTTCATACCTTTTCTCGCATCTACAAGAGGAATAGACAGCTGAAATGTAACCGATGCAGCTTTAGTAGCTACATTAGCCTTTTCATTACTTTCAAGACTTATGTGGCCTGGGTTTGGTTTGTCAATCAAATTTTATTTTTTGCACAAATGCTAATAAGACCTACTTATGTGGTCTAGAATGAAGCAGAAGATACTATATCCCTAGTCAGCAAGAGAATCTAATGTTGCGAAAATATTAGACACAACCGTATGGTAAATGGTTAAATTCTTCAGCGCTTCTAATGCACTCTAACTATCAGCATGCTCACAGAAATTACAAGTATTTTAGCATTCTGGAGATGAAGCGCATGTAAAATTTCCGTAGCATCAGCTGTGAATATGGAGCAGCACAAATAAAGGCTGTAACGATAAGTGTTATTGTAAAAAACTGTAGTCAACATGCCCTGTACTTTTTTATTCATTTGTGAATATTGGCATGTAGGATCAGTACTGACATCGATGTGATAAATATAGCTGTTGGAAAATAATAGAAGTTGTGTTCTATTTTCTACATTGAAGAAATAGATTAATTACTGTTATCAATGGATTAATTACTGTTATCAAGTAGATGTTTGTGAATTATACTACAAATGATGTCCATTTTGAACAAATGGACATCACATAGGTTAGATAAAAAGAAATCAGTTTAAATTAAACAGATAAAAAGTTTACTATATTAGAAAACATTATATTATTTTCGATATACAAGACTAAGAGCCAAAGAATGTAATGAATGTTGAGAGCCAGACGTGATCTCAACGTAGTAATTCAGAAGCAACTGATTAGTCTCTGGTCTAAATGCAATTGTTGACGGAATGCTTACAGATTTTAGACAAGTGATGTACAAAATGCCCCAGAACACATCCTCAGAGCAGAATGGTGCACAGCAAAAAATCTGCGTTAAACAGAATATCTAGAATATCCATAAACAATACACAACTTACAGTAACGTAAATACGAGATAAAACTGGAGGAAAAAAAACCACAGTTATTTCAAGAAATTATCTAGTAAAGGTGAAATAGTGACGTGTGATTAACATCCCAAAACGTATTTGAAAGCATCTTCATGATATTATGTGATCATTTGTATTTCTTCAGTAGATGTAAAACATGGAGACAAAAAATTAACCTTCAGTTAAATATTACTCCAAAGAATATTACTTAATTGACCATAAATATTGGTATAGTGTTAAGGCAGATAATATGATCGTTAAAAGAGCATTTCATTTCAGCATTCAACATTTCAGCTTTTATTTTATTTTCTCCCTCGTTGTCGTTATCTTGAAAAAGGCTGAGGCTTCCCCTTGAGACGCTATTGTCATTTTATTACTATTAGCTTCTCTTGGGGACTAAATCATCCCGTTTTTGCTGTCCATGGAGGCCGTGTCATTGGAAAGGAGGGCAAAAAGAAAAGAAAGGACAGCTTACCGGTTTATCTTGTGATTGTGATACCCGTATTTACTTAAAAAATGTTACCGCTAAGAGAGTTATGTATCCTTAGGGTATAGCAGTCCACACACATGCGGTTTCCACTTATTGCGAGAAATGATCTGGTGTATCAACAGGTGATTTATTTCGGGCCACTTGCTGAGCAAAGATGGACTATGCGTTTTTGATAGGTGTTAGATTGGACGAACAAGCAGATTAACGAACAAACAAGCAATTTAATCTGAAAAGTAAAGAAGAGAAATCTGAACAGCGCATGCTGCTTGTGATTACGAATTATCCTGTTAAAATTTGACTCAAAAGAAGAGATAAAGACCCGAGAGGTCCACGAACACCAATAACTGAAACACGTACGCAGGCAGTTCCATATGCCAGGAAATACTTATTGGAGGGATGCTTGAGTAATGTCCTCTACCATCTGAAAGCATGCCATTGAGTGCAAGACCAATGTAGCAATCCATTTTGCAATTCAGCAATGTCCAGTCATGATGACTTCAGATTCAAATAAAATCATTGTGATATAAAACCGAAATTCATCAGAAAGGACATAGTCATTACAGCAGTCCAGTCGTTCATAGCCATGGTACTGAGAGAAGTGTAAGTGGAGTAGGGAACATTTTGTGTGTGTATTGACATCTTCATGTTATTATGTGATCATTTGTATTTCTTGTTCTCCCTCAGCTGCAAACGACGTCGAATAGTCAAAAGTGATTCCAACTGATTTGCAACTTTGAATTTATTCCAATATGGTTCTTGATGTAACTGAAACATTCATCACACTATTCACACAATGTGACTGTTATCACTTGCTGTTTAAAAACTTGATAGCTATGCTAGGTCGTGTTAGTCCCTCTTATTCGCTGCAATCATCCTCTTATCGCTGTATGCTGTAGGAAATGGTGATCTGCCATTTCCTATAGCATCCAGCGATTAAAGATTCGCCTCAACTGCTTGCTTTTGTTCAATGCAATATATTTCTCCGAAAGATAATCCGCAATACCTATAGGGACTATTATTCTTCGTCGATCCATCTCAGAAACTTACTTGAAAGACACTCAATGTCTATAAGGTATTGTTAAACTTTAAAAATGCAAGGAAAAATTATGTAATTCCAACTGTTAATCTCACTTTACATAAGGCATGCAGGTGGAACTACAGTCTCCTGGGATATGAAAATGCACTTTGTTGCTAATGATTTGCATATTTCCTCTTTGCACAAATACATAATGTGCTTTTAACATCCTTTGCATGCTTCATTAAGAGTGTTGCATTTTGAATTAACAGAAATGAAAGAAACTTAAAACGACCGATTTAAATATATTGGCTGATAGACGTTCAAACTGTAAAATAGTCAGAAAAGCACTTCCTGAAAAATCAAGTTTATTTCTAGTACGCTTAGACTAGTTAATATATTTCGAAAATAGGTTTAAAAGGAAAAATTTGAAGGATATTTTCTCAACAGTCATTTTACTACAAATGAGGAACTTTTCAGAGAATTATGAATATTATATCTAGTTCCAGTTTACGAAACGTTTTTTTAATATTCAATTTAGATATAGCAGTAATTTAAATATGGTAATTTCATCGATATTATTTATTATACAAGAAAATCTTACAGTTTTAAAATGAGTTTATGCTCCCGGATTAAATAGGTAGGCTATGGCGGGCATACTTTTGGAGCTCCATGCTAAGACGCTCACATTGACTCCCGGAGTACCATTGATATTTATATATTTGAAACATGTAAAGTTAGTACAGTGAAGAATGTAAGACTCAGTGTCGACCTCTTAAATAGTTGTTTCTATGGAATATTTGTTTAAAGAATTACATTCTTAGTTTTCTAAATTTCGAAATAGTTTTCTTTCACTTTGTTCATGTATGCATTCATTTTATTTTTGTAAATACTACGAGGATTTAGTTAGAGAATTCATAAATTAAAGTAAAACATGTTTCACATCTTAATGCAAATTTTAACAATTAAACGAATGATTTAATAATTAAAAAAAATAAATACATAACATCAAGCAACTAAAAACAAATCTGTTAAATTTCTTTTAAAAATGCATATTTATATATTAATATATTACTGAACTTTTAAATAAAGTAAACTTACACGTGCTTTTTCTGAAAGTCAAATAGATTTTGTCCTCATTGAACTATTTGATGCAGTTAAATAACTTTTTTCGTTCCTATAATTTCACTATAACGTTCCTATAATTCGTTTCTATAATTTTATAATTTCTATAATCTCATAAATTTTCAGTAAATGAAGCATATTTAGAAATTAAAATATCAACGTATAAACTTATTAAAATATTTGACTTTTACAGTTACCGATACTATTTTCTTAAATTTATTTGACCAATATGATTAAAATTACTTAATCTCTTCTTTAATTAAAAGCCAAATGAATTTTTCGTTTTTGTTATTTTTTAAATTCATTTCATTTGCAGTTTCAAAATCAAAATGATTTATTTTTCTTTTATAAATCTAATTGTGAAATAAGAAATTTTTAATATTATCTACATGCAAAGTTAATATTAAAATAATTTAAATTTGGCTACAACATTGAATTTCTTTAGAGATCATGCTCCTATGATAGGAATATTTATTTCCATTTTATTATCGTCTTTAGTTAAGAAATATTACATGAATCTATAAATCTATTAGGCAATAAAAATATCATATCTATGAACAGAACAGTTTTTCACTTAAAACAAACATTCATTAAAAACAAACAGAAACGTTAAATAAGCATAAAATTAATTTCTTCTTTATTTTTCATGCTATGAAAAATCATTCTTTCACAAAAATATTTATAAATTAACATATCAAATTAATAATCAAAATAGGTGTACTTTCTTGTGAAAAGAAAATACTTCTTATTAATAATTAATAAGTACAGTATTAAATGCATAATTGTACCATAGTATAAATTGTATGACATGACTCTAAATAAATTAAAAAACAGATCAGTTTATAATCTAATAATAAAAGCTTAATTTTTATGAATCAACTACATTTGATCTATAGTTGGCGATTGAATTAGGAATAACACATAATTTTTTTTCTGAATATTTACAATCATTATTATAAAAGTGCTTTTAATATATCACTTTTTCCTTTCAGTAGCTTGTTTATTTAATTATTTTTATCTAATAAGAATTTTTTCTCTTTGATTTAGGTATATTTTTTGAATTATCAAGTTCAGTTAATATATCATCGTATTTTAGTTGGCGAAACTAATAATTTTATCTTTGGTGTGAAATTTAGCCAATCTCGAAAACTCAACATATATGCTAGTTCAAAAGAATTTTTTTTTTTTACTTTCTTCTATCTGAACTGGAAAATTTTTGATCCTAGACATTTTTTTTCTAAAATAAAATCAATTGCATTTTCAAACCATAAATTCAAATATTTGAACTGATTTCAGAAGTTTTCAGCCCTAGCCCACCAGGTTAAGATATGATCTCCTTAGGGTATAATCACAGTAGTTGTAGATATCATTTCAGCATCTACAAATTCTGATTTTATTCAAGATGCATATTTTATTTACATTCTATGTAAATTATAGATAAATACTTATTTATTTTATAATAGAATACTATAATATTAAATTTCAGCAGAACTTTTCTTAAGTGAACTTAAATAGCGCATTAATGGAAGCCCTTCCAGCTGAGAATATTGCACTTATAAATGCATAAAAGCTTCAGCAGAAATCAAATACAAATTTCTATTTACTTTACTGACTTCTATAAGGACCAAAATTTATTAAGTAATAAAATATCGTTGGGAATTTCATGTAATCTTATTGTTTCACTAAAAACTTATTGACATATTATGTAACTTAATTATATTTCTGTATTATTTAATACATTCATAAAAGTATTATATATATATATATGCATGTATGTATGTATATTACACTTATACTTTTTTTTTAATTTAAAGTAAATATTAAAAATTTTTTTACAATGTAAAATCTAAAATAATTGTTAAATTAATTTTTTTGAGCAAAAAAAAAAGTAAGTGAATTTTACAAATACATTCTTATGCAAATATAACTTTTACTTTAATTATTTTTGTCCTCTTTCAGGAAATGTTTTCATTTAAACATTCTCTATACATTTTTATTCATTTTAAGTTCGGAAATAAATTAAGCAATTAATGATTAAATTTGTTTTTTTCGTATAAATGTAAGTATTTTCAGGTACCTCATCTAGTTAAATTTCACCTTATAAAATTTCTTTTCAAAATATATTTTCAACTCTGTAGGAGAATTTCTCTGAACGTAGGTTATTCTTTGAATGCTTCATCACGACATTGATTCGTTCTTGTGTGAATTTAGCCTGAAGCTGTGAAATTTAGCTTATATTATATTATATTATATTACATTATATTACATTATATTATATTACATTACATTATATTACATTATATTATATTATATTATATTACATTATATTATATTATATTATATTATATTATATTATATTATATTATGCATGCATGCATGCATGCATGCATACATACATACATACATACATACATACTTATATATATATATATATATATATATATATATATATATATATATATATATATATATATATATATATATATATATATATATATATATATATATATATATATATAATTGTAGTGATGTGTAGAATGACCGAGAAAATTAACGGTCACCAATTTTTCTGGACAACACATTTATTTAATTCCAAACAGACGCTTAATATCAAAAACACTAAAGCTAACTAACTCGGAGCCTTGCTCTCCTACCAGAATATTGCGACCTATCGCGGACTTCGCTCCGCCGATACTGTTCTAAAGTATGGCAACCTCTCGAAAAAGATGAAACCACGCCAATCACGGTTTGTTGATCGCCAAACAGTCGCTAAATATTACATCTCCCCCGCAAGATTGATGCTATATTCACAAATTAATCATCAATCTTAAAACAAATCAAGCGACTATTGGTAATCAACACATATACAGCAGTTTACACATAATTCACACAAATAGAAATTTACAAATTCCAGTTAACATAATGTTCAAAAGAAATAATATACGTGTACATTATTACTAAAGTATATAAACAAACATATGTGTTTTCATGAACATATTTCGTCACATTACAACAAAAAACAAGAAATAGAAACATAGAATAATGAAACATTAATACTTCCAGTGTTAATTATCTAATAAACAGTAAATATTTTAAACATTTAATTACAAAATTTAAATTTACTAAATATTGCTATTATGCTTCAGATTACTAATATTTACTGTTACTTACCACTTTACTGATAATAAAAATACAGGATAACAATAATTTTTATGTATCCAAAAAAAATTATTGCAGAAAAAATAATCATCAAATAAAAATAAATGTTCAAATGTCACTGGTTGGTAATCTAGATAAAGCATCTGCATTAGAAAGATTTCTTCCTGGGCAATGAATGATTTCTATGTTGTATTTTTGTAAAGCTAAGGCTCACCGTTGAAGCTTTGATGATTGCGGGGCATTTTTCATAACAAATGATAAAGGATTGTGTTCGGTTATGATCTTTACTGTTAATCCGAAACTCCATGATTCAAACTTCTTTAATGCCCATACTATAGCGTACGCTTCACATTCTATAGTAGGCCAACTTTGTTGGGGTTTGGACAATTTCTTGCTTGCATAAGTTGATCTTTCAGCTTTTGAAATGATACATCATGTTTTTTCTTTCCATTCCAGCACTTCCGGTTGTTTCTTTTTAGTGAGCTCTGTTAAGGGGTAGGCAATTTTAGCATAATCAGGTATGTAATTTCGATAATAGTTGCATAATCCTAATAAGCTTCTAAGATGAGATTTAGTCTTTGGTGTCTCCAATTTTTCAATTGCTTTGATCTTTTCAGGATCGGGTCTGTGTTTTCCTGATCCAATGATATGTCCTAAATATTTTATTCGTAGTTTTGCAAAAGAACACTTTTTCGAATTAACAGTGAAACCAAGTGATTCCAACTTTTCAAAAACTTTGTGTAAATCTTGGAGATGGGTGTCAAAGTCTGGTGAAAATATAGCAATGTCATCAATGTATGCTCTAGCAAATTCTTTTAGTGCATTATTCATTACTCTCTGAAATGTTTCAGCAGCATTTCTTAATCCAACTGGCATTACTTTGAATTGGTACTGTCCTCGATGAGTTTTAAAAAATGTAAATTCTTTACTCTGTTCTTCCATAGGTATAGCTCAGTATCCTTTGAGTAAATCTAATGTTGTAATAACATTTGCTTTTCCGATACTGTACATCAAGTCAACTATATTTTCCATAGGAAAATCATCTGGTTTGGTTACAGCATTCAAAGGTCTATAGTCCTCAATCATTACATTTCCATCCTTCTTGCTTACACATACTACAGGGTGAGCTATCTCAGCGTTGGTTTCTTCTATCAGTCCAGACTTCATTAACTCTTCTATTTCTTTATCAACTTTTCCTTTTGAGGCTTCAGGAATTTTATAAATATACGGTTTCTTTCTCTCTAAATTTGGTACTAATCTTATCTTGTGTGGTTCTACTTTTGCTATTTTTAATTTTCCAGTAAATAATCCTTCATGTTGCTTGATAAGAGAATTTCTTCCTCTGTAAAGGACTTAAATTTTCAAAATTTAGATTTTCTCCTACTTCTAAGATTTGCAATGGATCTGGGAATTCTTTACCTGGAAAAGTTATAGTTTCTCCAAATTCTTCTTCGTTTTCAAATATTACTCCAACTGCATTAACACTAGCTTGAAATTTTCTTATCTTATTTGAATGGACATGTTTAATCTTTCCAGCTGGTAATCTCACTTTGTAAGAATGAGGTGGACAGTGGTTTAGGATCTCTCCTGGGCCTGTCCAATGAGCATAAAGTTTGTTGTTTGAATCTGGAATAAGTAAATAAAATTTTTCTCCTATTTTATAATTTTTCATCACTGACACACACCTTCAGTTAAAGTATTTAGTCTATTAATGTTGTTTGTCATTTGCAATCAAATTGGCTTGCTCTGCAGCTTGCTCTAACCTTATCTTTAATTCTTGAAGACAGTCAACAACAGATTCACTTAAATTACTTGGGATGGGAATCTCTCCAGAACATAATGACTTCAGCACTGCTAGAGGACCTCTTGGCTGTCTTCCATACATTAGTTGGAAAGGTGAAACACCAGTAGTACAGTTTGGAACTTCTCTGTAGGCAAAAAGTAAATACGGTAAATGTTGCAGTTGTGAGGATCAGTTTGAATAATGTGATGCAGCATTTGCTTAAGTACTTTATTCCATCGTTCTACTAATCCATTCAAAGCAGGCGTGGAGAATCTGGGCTGAAAACATTCTGTCCCAAATTCTTGATGTTAATCATCAATGGAAATGAAATTTTCCCATTGTCACTGTTACGTGAGGTATACCTGTTCTCATGAATATTTCTAAGAGTGCATCGCATGTGGCTTTGGCTGTCAAACTTCTTAATGGTATTGCTTCAGGCCAACGGCTATGTTGATCCACTAAGCATAGTACATGCTTATGTTTCCTTGCAGATGGAGGGTCTATAGGACCAATTATATCAATATTTACAATTTCAAAAGGTAGTTCTGGCCTTCTGATAGGAGTTATTGGAATTTTATCAGTTCTTTTCTCAGGACTTCTCAGTTGACAGTTCTTGCATGCTTTGCAAAAAGATTCTACATCTGTTGATAAATTTGGCAATAAACTGAGGAAATCTTATCCTTTCCTTTGTTCTCTTTATTCCTAGGTGTGATCCAAAGATTGAGTTATGTGATAATTCAAGAACTTTTTGTCTTTTATTAAGAGGTAACACTAATTGGAAAACATTCTGTCCCAATATTTTTTCTTGATGATGTAACAAATCATCAATGAATAAATAATTTCCCTTTTTCTGTTCTTCAGATTTCCAAGTATCTACACAGTTGGAAACTAAACTTTTTCACCCGGAGTTTCTGTGCTTCCGATAGAAAGGTTGTCTGGTCGCTCCTCTCCACAGGGTGAGAGTCGGCGCCCGCTGTTTCCCTTCCTCTCTTCTCTTTGTTTTTCGCCTCAGGCAATTCTAAGGGGGGGGGGGTGAATCTCCTTCCTTAGCTGTTTCTGTTTCGGTGGCTAAACTGAGGAAATTTTCTCCTTCTCTCCGGTGTCTCTTGAAGAATAGTCGACGGAACAGTTTTCTTTTGAAAGATCGGCAGTTGTATAAATTAATAATTCATATGTTTCTGGAGTTATTAAACAAGACACATTTAATTTATCCGTTACTCCAATTAAAGTATCCACACAGTTAAATAAACTATTTTCAGAGGTCTTATAGTAAATAGGGTTACGACAAACTTTTGCTTCAATTGAGTTTCCAAATGCAGGTGTTAATATAACTTTTCCTCCTTCTCGGTCTTCTAAATCTGAAATTAATGATGAGTAAACTATGCAGATTTGAGTCCAGGAATCTATAGTAGCTTCCGTTTTTAGAGAGTTAATGAAGATATCGATTTTCTGTAACGGTTGAATAACAGTTTCTTCCGATTCAGTTCGTATGTGAGTCGAGTCAACTTTAGCTACTACAGCATCTTCTTTCGATATTCCATTTGTATTCCTCGAAGTTGTAGAATACACCTTTCCATTCTTTTTAATATATCCATTTCCGTTTCTCTTTTCTGAGCATTAACTTGCTAGGTGTTGATAACTTCCGCAAATATAACATTCCTTTCGTTTAGGGATAAAACTTTGTTCCGTGTATTCTCTTTTCGGTGGTGGAATATATTTACCTTGCACAAATATTGAATCCGTAAACTTTGGATATTTCATTTCGTTTCGAATTCCGTCAAATGATTTTCTTCTGACTTCAAAATAAATAGCACATTCTCTGGTTAGTTCTTGTGGTTTCAACCATTGAATTCCTTGATGTATGCCGATGTGCAAAGCTATTTCTTTATCTAATGTTTGGAACAGTTTATCGGAAATGATTAATTCTTTTAATGCTTCAAAATCTGTTACTTTTTTTGATTTACAATAATAGTCCCATGTTGATGTTAATCGTGAGGCAAATTGAATATGTGATTCTCCAGAATAACGTTTTGCTTTTCTAAAATTTTCTAGGCATGCTTGAGGAGTAGGTTGATATTCTTTTAGAATTAAAGTTTTTACCTTTTCATAATCCAGTAAATCGTCTTCTTTAATTTAGACGCGAACATTTGCCGCTTTCTCTCCGATTAATTTCAATAATATTTATGCTTTGAATTCTTCCGGAACTTCCTTGAGTTTAAATGCACTTTCTATGGAATCGAAAAATATATTCCAAGATTCTGTCCTTTTTGGTACTGGTATCGTCAATGTTTCTACTCTTTTGATCAGTTTGTCGAGTTGAATTTCGAATTCGCTTCCAGTGTTCGAAATTGAAAATGTCGTCGGACTACTGCTCGCTATGTTCTGCGTAGCTCTGACTTTTGCTAATTCTAATTCATGTTCTCTTTCTAATCTTAATCTTTCTTCTTCAACTGTTAATCGTTCGAATTCTTCTTTTCTCTTTATATTTTCTATAGTAGAAATCAAAATTTCTTTTATGAAGTCAGCCTCTTCGGCATATTCTTTACTATTCAGAAGTTTGTGTTTCAGTTCGGCTAATTTCAAATCAAAAGTAGCTTCTTCACCGATTTCCAGCAAGACTGTTATCAAGTCTTCCTTTATCACGTTTTTGAATATTTTATTCTGTTTCTGTCACTTTAAAATTCCAATGACAGTTTTATTCTTTCTTCAAATTATCCAAGGTAAGCCATTTTGTTCTTAGCTCTGGTTCTCGAAATGGAGCATGTAGTGATGTGTAGAATGACCGAGAAAATTAACATTCACCATTTTTTCTGGACAACACATTTATTTAATTCCAAACAGACATTTAATATCAAAAACACAAAAGCTAACTAACTCGGAGCCTTGTGCTCCTACCAGAATATTGTGACCTATCGCGGACCTCGCTCCGCCGAAACTGTTCTAAAATATGACAACCACTCGAAAGAGATCAAACCACGACAAGCGCGGTTTGTTGATCGCCAAACAGCCGCTAGATATTACAATAATATATATATATACATATGTATATATATATATATATATATATATATATATATATATATATACATACATATATATATATATATATATATATATATATATATATATATATATATATATATATACATATATATATATACATATATATATATACATATATATATATATATATATATATATCTATATATATATATATATATGTATATATATATATATATATATGTATATATATATATATATATATATATATATATATATATGTATATATATATATATATATATATACATATATATATATAATATATATATATATATATATATATGTATATACATATATATATATATATATATATGTATATATATATATATATATATATATATATATATATGTATATATATATATATATATATATATATATATATATATATATATATATACATATACATATATATATATACATATATATATACATATACATATATATATATATATATATATATACATATATATATATACATATATATATACATATATATATATATACATATATATATTCATAAAAGTTTTTAATTTTTGTGTGTGCGAAATCAGATTTCTTAATATTTTTAATATATTTAATTTTCCGTTTTTGAAAAAAATTTGCATTTATTATACTGCATCTAAGCGAAAACTGTTAACTAAATGTGTTTGATTATATATTAAATGATTTAGATATAAACATGTTATTTTCTTGTATTTTACAATAATGCACTTGTATTTATATGGCAAAGTAAAGATTAAAAGCACTAAATTAAAATTATTTTAAAATTATATTATTAATTTCTGAAGCAAATTTTATATATTAGTAAAATTTTGATTGACTATAAAAAGTGAGAAATGTAAAATAACATAAAATAATAATCACTTGTGTAATTTAAATTACCGTGAATGACAATATCTGCAGGTGTCTATAATTTCATTATTTGACTATTTTATAATAATAAAACTTACTTCGATGCAATTTTTCCTCTTATTTTTCTTTAATGTAACAAAATATAATTTTATTTAAAGGAAATTTTAACATATATTCTGTGAAGCATGGGCCATCAAATATTTAATCCTGCTCAAAATGATTTTATTTGAGAGATGAATTTTATCTAAGAGTATGGCGCTGCAGAAAGCAGTTAAGGTTTAACTCTGTGGCACTACAGCCTCAAACACAAGGCCTACAGTGTCCATCTCTGTTTTCGTGATCGAGGGGCCTTGGGATGCGAAACATGTCCCGATTAGGCGGTCAGCATAACAAAAAAATCCCCAGTGTTTGGTTCCCAAGCATGCTTGGTACTCAGTTCATCAATCCACTGATGGGTTGAAAGACTGAGTCAACCTTGCCGAGGATCAAACCTTGGATTTGTGCTTTGGGAGCGTGAAACTAATCCAAGTGAAGGTTAAAGTTAATTTAAAAAAACGCT
Source organism: Latrodectus elegans (assembly GCA_030067965.1). Taxonomy (NCBI): domain Eukaryota; kingdom Metazoa; phylum Arthropoda; class Arachnida; order Araneae; family Theridiidae; genus Latrodectus; species Latrodectus elegans. The sequence goes on from CM057813.1 coordinate 119,820,592, forward strand.
TGATCACCTGACAACTAAGACAACAAAGAGGCGAATAAAATCTTTGGAAATCTTTAGTAAAAATATAAGCAAGACAAAAAATAATTCGTATTATATGTACACAAATAATGGAAGTTGCCTCTGTTAAGGACTATCTACACAAAAACATGGTCAGAAAATTTTCTTATTTCTGATTTTTTTCCCACTTAATATAATTTCAAAACAGATTCAATTGCTAGAAAGTTATTGAAATATTTTTCCATAAAAGATTTATATTTTATACAAATATATATTATATATATAATATATATATATATATATATATATATAATGCTTGATAAAACATATCTTTGAATTTAATTAAGGTAAGTAATCTCATATCAAATGAACTTTCGAATAGATACTTTTTTAATTCTACTTTAAATGCTAAAGAAAAATTCGAGCTCATTTGAGAGATCATTTTCAATATGTATTTTTTTTGTATGAGATTATTTAAATCAAAATTGCATTTATTATTGAAAAGTTATATTTAAATTATAACTATTCATAAAAAGTTTAAAAATACTTTACGAAAGAACAATTGAAATAAATTTATAATTATATTATATATATTATTTAAAATTTAAAAATATTAATTTAAAATGTAAGAAATAAAGATTTTCTTATGTTTTAATTTAAATATAATTATTAATAAATATAATTAGATAATTCAACAAAATGATTTGGAATTTTATTCCTCTATATTTTTCAAAATTGGATTTATTGTATCTAAAATTTTAAACTAAATTTTAAGGATAGTTTGGGTTTAAAATGATCCAAAATTACATGAAAATGTGACACCTACACTCATATTTATACCGTTTAAATAATTAGTTGTTGTTACTTATGGCACTTGGTCAAGCCTAAGTCGTCAACTGATGACTACAAAATTTAGTCAGAAGGGTGAATCTTTCGTTTAATCAGAGCAACACGAAGCTGAAAGTATGATTTTGCTCGAAAACTCCTCTAAAGATGGCACCACCAAAGGATACCATGCCTCAATTTTGACTTTGCTCTGGAGATGGAGGAAAATTTTTTTCCATTCATTACACCTATAGTAACTTCTCAACAACGGCAGACTACTTTCGATTCGCCAGATTTAATAGGGAGTTATACAAATATTTAGTAAATAAACAAAACAAAATATTATTAATCTGGACATAACTTTTATAAACGTATTTCACATATGTGCGATATTTCAACAGTGAAAGTCAATTATGTTTCTAAAAGGAAATAAAACTTTATAAGCATGTCGAAAATATGTTCCTTAAGCATAAAAATTAGAATATTTCTGACCTGTTTGTTGAGTTGGTCAAGAAAATAAGTTGAAATTTAAGTTTTAAAAGCCTAATAAAACTCATAGCTACATGCATTTTTAGTCCATATCCTAGGTGAACATACAGAAAATTAATTTTACGAGGAAAAGAATGCATTTATTTCATGAGAAAGATACTTATATTTTATCAGACGGATGTATTCTTAATTCCATTTCAGAAGTTAATTGTTGGTTTGTAATATATGCGAAAGAATTGACACAAGAATTGTTTTGATTTTGACTAAAATGAAATGTTAGAGAGGAAAATAATAAATACTGATTGTGAAATAAAGCAAAATGTAATTAAATTTATTTGCGAATCAAAATAAGAACAATTAAAAAGGAAAACAATATTGATTTGGTATGCTTATTCAACTGCGGTAATCTTTTTTTACACAAACATTAATTCAATTTAGACTCAGAGTTGAAACTTAATTTCTTGATTAAAGATTGTAATATCATAACGGCATAAGAACATCTTTGTATAAGCAAATTTTTATAAATTACAAAAAGATGTCTTGCTAAGTCTAAAAAATAAAGGTACTTAATAGGACAATCTCAATCAATAATCAATAATGATTTGATCATTCTTGCGATTCCAATTTCTATTATTTATTGTTCAATGTGAAAATTTTTCCCTGTCTCTTCGAGTATCTGGATGTGTGGAAAACAATACATAAAACACGGACAAAAATTTCCTAACTTTTTTAGTGACCTGATGATTGGGAATAGTAATTAACCATTGTATCTACATATTCCTTTCCGTGTCAAAATAGCCGTTCGCGATCGCAGTGTCCAGAAAGCTGACCTCTCATAATCCATTCTATCAGAAGTTGTAACATCAGCACGTATCGCTTGTAACGACACAACCCGCATCATACTGATATTCGTTGGTCGTTGATAGAAGCCCATGTGACTTGCAGATGAATACGATATTCGAACGAAGACCACGCGGCTTGGTGTACTGCAGTCTGTGTGTTCTAGAGTTTCTTATTTATATATCATTACCTCCACATGTTTGTAATTCGATTCAAATAAAATCTTGATTCATCCATGAATACGTCTTTGTTCCAATCAATCTAATTAACTCATTGATGACATCACTAATCTTTTAACGGAACAGAGCAGGTATATGAAGTAAAACTGGCGGTTTTATTACTTTTTGCCTTTCACACACATAGTAAAAAACTATACCATCTTCTCTACATTCATAGCACCCATGGATGTCAGAAATGTGTGTTAGAAATATTATTGTGAAACCAAAAAGCGACTATGTATCGTGGAGGATGTCTTATTTGTAACTGGTCATAAATTAGCTGGCTTAGAATAGTTTTTAGAACTATAAACTGCTGAGAATAAACGCCAAATAATAAAGAAAGAGCTGAGTTGTATCACCCTTATCTAATGTATCTGGCAGCACATCAGGTTTAAGAATCTACCTTTCACTTTTAGAAACGAGATGGCTTTGAAATTAAGTTGTACTGAAGATCTACATATCTATCCCTAATGTGTAACATCTATAACCTAGAACAATATTGTTTTAATATAAGCCTTGTATATTTTCAGACACGAAATTAGGATTTACGAACTTATTTCATAATTGCGTTCTTCTAGCTACCTTTGGAGTAAATTGAAAATTCTTCGTTGCATGTTTGAATTGCAAAATTTAACACCTGCATGATTACGTCTATGAAAAATGCGCAATATCTTAGCCACGTTTCTGTTTATTTGCAAGTTACTTTATGAATAAGTATATTTTTCTGGCGCAAAATCTAAAAAAGGACGTACTATTTCATATTACTATACAATAAAGTTCGCGCGTAATACTTTATTTGATTTGTATCAAATATTTTATTGTATGTTCAGTACTTAAATGCTTCAACTTTTAAGACATACTTAAAACTTATACTTTTAGATCTACTTTATATTTTTCTATTCTTATATTTTTAGTCAGAGATCAAAGGTTACATTTTGTGCAAAACTTGCTCATGTCTTGAGATTGCATAACTTTATTTAATTCATATAATACAATTTTCTGTGTCCTAGTCAGGAATCACTTTGAGAGGGTTGATTTTTTTTTCGTTCTCTGATCATTTACCTGCAACCTTGCTGTTAAGAGAGCGCTCGATAAACGTTTATAAATTTTAAGGTTTTCTAGTTATGTACAAGAATGCTCCTGCTCACATTCTGTCATCCACACGTAACTCATAGTCCGCAGTAGACAGGTTGGTTAGGGCATCATTCTTATCATCAGAAGGTAAAGAGTTCGAATCCCGACTGAAACCTAAGATGCACCGTGTTCACTCATGGTTGCTAGGGCACGTTAAAACTGAGCGTGTTCTCCATGTCCTCCAAGTGAAATGATACCTCTGGGGGTGACAAGCCAAGTATTAGGGATCTTCTGCTTGGTTCTTTCTTCAAAATCCCAATGACTCCACCAGGCTGCTTTTATCAAACTGGAAGAACCCAACTCAGGGCTAGGTACAGGGAAGCATGCTGGTGCAACAGCAACAACACCGTAACGCAATTTAAAATTGACGATAGATTTAACAAGAGAATCTTTTTAGATTGTTTCGCGAATGACTTTAAATCTTCGTCAGCAAATCCAAAACCACTTGCTGTGTGTTATTGCAAAAAAAGTCGAAGCTTGTTTGAGGCGATTCTACGGAGCTGTAGGTCTCGAAGTCGTATTGGTGGTGCTGCACTCAACTTGAGCTAGATGTCCCTATAAATGACGCTTTACTGCAATTTAAAAAATAAACTTTTAACTTCAATACTCACCGATCTATTAGAAAATTATTTTTAGATTATGTAATTGCTTCCTTTTGGTTCAATTAACTTATTTTTAATTCAGAAGATAAAATGTGCAAATTTTCAAACATTTTTCCTTAATTAGGTATTTTAACTCTATAAATTGCATTACAAAAGTACAATTGCTGTTGGCTAACTGATCGCATAAGCCCGTTTCAATAATCTGTTCTTGTTCTTTGGAAGAGAAAAATGTACAAAAGAGCAATCCTCAGTAAAAGGCTTCAGTTGCTTCTAATAAACAAATTATAACTCTATTGGGACGCACAAGAAATCAGAACTGCTCGATTTGTGATTAAAATTGCTCAGTTATATATAATACATCGCATTTTCTATCTTCGGAAAATTTATTAATTTTTTCAGAAAATAAAAGTTTTTTTTTATTCAGATTTGAATAATTTTAAGCTTGATCTTAAGTATTTAAATATCTGTCCAACAATGTAACCCCTAATATTAGTAAAAATCTTGAAGGCCCCACCATGAATTTCTTTTCCATTGTTTTGCAAATTTAGTTCCTCATGAAGTCTCATATGCATTTGTTTACTTTCAATTTCTCATCTCACAGAATAGTTTTTACTAGCAAAAGACGCATAATATTTTGGTATACTTATAAAAAGGAAAACAATATTGTATTTTAAATAATATATTTAATAATATCTTTTTCGGTGTATTTTTATTTTTGGAAAACTAAATAAAATTTTAATAGATGTATAAAATAAAAAATTTGATATAACACGAAAAAAAGAGAACTCTAATTAAAATTAATGAAAATTTATTTGTTCCAATAATATGTAAATTTCTGTATCATAAATTCAAAGACACTGTTTCTTGATATAATAACTTTTCATAGATTCTATTACACAAATTTTGTTTATGTTGCTGCTGGTTCTTAATTTCGCTTACAATATTTCCTACAATATCAGGATATAAAATTTTATCTATTATAACTTCGATAATCAAGAAAGAGAGAGAGAGAGAGAAATCAGAATATTTTTATCACGTCTTCTATTTCCTGTTAGTTTCTATCTGCAGGTCTTACATTAATTAAAAATTTATACACCGACAAAAATTTTCTGAATCATTCCTATTAACATTCATTTTTATAGTTGAAGGCAATGACCCCATAGAAAACTCTCTCATCCTTCATAACGTGAATTTGTATCTTAAGAAATTCAATTTTATATTGCATACATTTTATATCACAAATAACAATTCAACCTTTGAGAAAAACAAATTTACATGCTCAGTTAAAATTTAATTTCAACTTCAAGCAATATTTTTGCATTGCTTGCGAATTATTTAAAAAATATTTGATCTTGACGCATTAATTTATAAAGGTTATCTGAAATGTAAAAATTTAAATTAAAAATGTTTTTCAAAAAACGTTTATCAATAAAATTTGAAATTAAAGATTAGAAATTTAAATTAAAACACTAGTTTTATAAAGAATTTTAATTATGAAACACAGCAAAATTAAGCCTAAAACTTTAGCATGTTGATAAAAGCTCTGTGTGTGAATAGGATAAAGTCTGATGCTGAATTTCACTGATTACGTTTCTCAGTGTATACCTAATGTTGCAAAAATCACTCTCAGTGGTTTGAAACTTTTATTCAAAACGGGTTTCAACCAAATAAAGTTTCAAAATTTGTAAGCAACTGAATACATAAATAGAAAAATGATATATTTTCTTTTCAGTTTAACAGAATTAGTTGTATAATTTAGCTGGAGGATCTGTAGAGCTTTTATCATGAATAGCTATCAATTTCTGAAAAAAAAGAAGATAACATTTATCGAGATTTTGACAGAAATCACCGATTTCAATTACTTTTAGGTTATAAATGATTCACAAGTTATTATTTTAATCTTTCCTAATTTCAAATTTAAACTTCGACCCTCCAATTTTTTTGTAATATTATAATTAATAAAAAGAGAAATTCAGTGAAATAACCTGAGTTTTGCATAAAATTACAGAATGCATTTCCTAAGAAATTATACAAATTTGTATATACTATTAGTTTATTATCTTGATTTCCATTTTGAGATTATTTTAAAGTTCACCAAACACAGCTGTCTTGTGCAGCTTCTCTTATAACTAATTAGATCAGAACCTATAATTTAAAAAGTTGATTCTAAACTATTACCAAAATTCAACACGGGAATTTGAATTGAACTCGTGAACTGTTAAACTGAAAAGCAGAGCGTTAACTGATAATAGGGCTTGTTTTTTAACGAAAAAATATTGATAAAATTTTTGGCTTGAAAAACTTGTGCGAATTTATTTTTTAAGTTATTTTCCTTTCAAATATAACTTTGTATGCAACCATGGGATAGTGCTAAGATAACGCTCTTCACATCATAAGGTTCCAAGTTCAATCGCAGTTGAATACAAGGAACTTCTGCATGCACATCTTTCATGGAGGATACTTTGAAGCTTTTTCCTTCCTTGTGACAAATGAATAGGCCCACTTATTCTGGAGATAATTATATAGTGGAAGTTAAAATCTTTTACAACCATCGTAAGCAGTTCACATTATGTCAAAATATAATTTTACTCCATGAGCTAACCATAGCATAGTGGTAAGACATCACTCTTTACAGTGAAAGGTTCTTGGTTTGAACTAAGTCGCTGTTAAATAATGGAAGTTGGACATTGTATGCCGTGGTGGGAGTACTTGGGACTTTTCCTAGTTTCCGCCTGAACGACACGTTACTAAGTTTTAATTCAGACAGAATTTAATTATGAGGCAGACGTTAAATTTCTTACAGCAACCTTAGGCCGAGAGGCTGTCCATAATAGTGACTTCGAAGTGCAATTTATAACAAAATATTTTAATGTATAAAGATCTTGTTCTAATAGATTTTCAATAAATAAAATAATACAATAGAAAATTTCTCCATAATTCGTTTTTGTCATTTCATTAACTCATTTATATTAAGACTTCAATCAATGCTTAGAAATAATATTTAATAATTGAATAACTAACAAACTAATTGGTTGAAAGATTGAGTTTTAAAAGTTACATTCACACTTCATTTAAAATAACGCTTCTCTTGCGAAATTTTATATTCGAATTAAAAATTTACACAATATCATTCACGCAAATTTATTATGCTTTTTGTGAATATTAGTTTTTTATAGAAATTCAAAAGTCTGTTCTAATTATATTAAATTACAGGAATTCCTTTTAAGCTGTATTTGTATTTATAGAAAATGATTAATATTGTGATTCATATAATGTATCTTGTGATTCATGTTCTCAGAACTATTTTTGAGTTAGTTTTAGAATTGAGATTGTTTTAAGTTTTGCTTACGCTCACTACTTTAAAATCAAAATAAGTTGTATGAGATAAAAAAATTATTGATTGATTTTGTGATATTTACTGATGCAAGATCCAATATTGGACATTTATGCACCGTAAAATATTTAAAACTATAGGTAGAAATTCTGTGTTAAAAGACAAGTCAGTTGTATACGATGGAATGTATTAAAAGTCCAAGAAAAGCTTATGTAAAAGATTAAGATGGATAAAAACCTTAAATAGAGTTCAAGAAACCAATTACACGTAAAAATGCAAACAAATTTCTATGTGTGGCTTAAATCCGATCAAGTCTGATAAAATTAAATTTGTGGTATTAAAAATACTATGCGTAAACCATTGAAATTAGGACAGACAACCAAAATGTGATGGACTGTATATGATACACAAACGGAGCACTCCGATACAAGAATAAGTGCTTGTGTATAAATCTAGTATGTCCAATATGAAGACGTGTGAGTTTTACATCAACTATTCACATGTTAGCAATTGGTAACGGAAGAATGTGGGAGGATATACTATATAATTTATTGTTCGTCTGCAAATCAAATGTTTTATGTCAGTGGGAGGAAATAAAATTTTTGACAATTTGTTTAATGTCAAAAAATGTTAACGCTTTATGTGAAATGTCAGATGCATTTTTAGCAGCATTGTCTGCAAGCTCAATCCCAGCAATACCAACATGACTTGAAACCCAACAAAACAAGATGTCAAATCCTTTATTCTTCAATATATTTAAAATATCCAATATTTCCTCAAAAACTGGAGGACATTTATATTTAAATGGTCTTACCACTCATACTATCTCTATAGATACAGTATTTTCAATGGCAGCTGGATTGTTTTAGTTCAAGAGCAGGTAAAATAGCAAAGCTTCAGCTGCATACAAAGACTATGATGTATGCAGTTTATAGCTTTAAACTGTATTTCCAACAAAAATATCACAACCCACCAACATGACCACCTGATTTTGAGCCATCAATATATATATAGATGTAGGAAGAATAAGGAGAATAAATGTGTGAAAACATCTGTTATGCAAAATAAGGAGAGAGATGTAACTGATTTACAGTATCTAGAAAAGGGTTTGATTATATTGATAATAGGGGTATTCCAAGGAGGAAATTTAGAGCATCTGTGATTTGAATATGTAAATTAGATGAAGACAGGCGTGAATTTGTACGCTCATAAAATAGTAGTATGTGTTATGTAGCCGTGCATTATATAACCTTCTTAAAGAGGGACAAATAATAATGGATCTCAAAGGGTATTGTGATGCTGATGACAATTTAAAATAATAATGTAGAGAGAATTACTTCCGTCTCAGATCAAGAGATGGCTGGTTGCAAATTACGTAAAAACTCTGAACAGAAGAAGTACGGAATAATCCAGAACAGATTCGTAAAACTGAGCGATGAACAGGGTCTAATTTGTGCAAAACTTATATGATCTGGCTGATCCATAAATTACGCTACTATACCATAATCAATTCGAGATAGAATAACTGACTGATACACTCGAAGTAATGATTTACGATCTGCACTCCAAGAGATATTAAAGAGCACTTTCAGAATATTTAGTGATTTTTCGCACCTTTTTCGCAAATCTAATATATGAAGTAAGAAAGTTAACTTTTTATAAAATATAAGTCCAAGAAAGGATATCTGATTAACAACATGAACAGTTGTGTCTGATATCTTAATTTCTGGATTAAGAGGATGCCTATTTCTTCTGCGAAAATGGATACAATTACTATTAGAAGGGGACAAAGTATGCCCGTTTTCATTACACCGAGCAACAACATTGACAACAGTTTGTAATTACCGTCCAATCAGTCGCATATTGGAACCTTGGCAAGAAATTATGAGATCGTCAACATATAATGTTCCATGGACAGATGGTTGCAATACATGAAGAATGTTGCTGATGCAAATATTAAAAACAGTAACACCTAAGACACCACCCTGAGAAACCCTCTCAGATTGGATAAATGGATTAGATAAAACAGATCCTATACGAACATTAAAAATGCGAGAACTTAAAAAATTCTGAATAAAAATGGGTTAATTTCCTCTGAAATTAAAATTATACAAAATACGAAGAATTCCATAATGCCGGAGAGGATAAGAGTCTGGAATAGATACTCTTGCAAAAGTTTCATCTAAAAGATTGGCACTATCATATCGAGAACAAACTGTGTCAGCTCCTGTGGGTAGTATCGGGATAGAGAAATCTTGATACAAACCACTGGCTACTTTAACTTTCTTCCACAACTATTTGCTGGATGTTGATGATGTGATGGAGGAGATTCCTTTTAACTATTTCGCCGTACTTGATGCGCAAAAGCTGTAGCATTTTTGAAAGATATGATGTTTTCCATGGTAGGACATCTGCGAAAAACAATCCACAACATTTTTTGTTTCTTGTATGACAACTTGTGGCACTCGTGGATCCACCATGGTTTATGATATTTGCGTGGAATTGAGGAGCGCATGAGAATAGTGTTTTTGGCAGCATCTAGAAGTGTACCAGTTACTTTTTGCACAGCATCATTGATATTCTCATTTCTAACCATGCTGTCAGTAATCGCAGCTAATTGAGTGTAGTGAGCTCAGTCTGCATGATGATAAGAATAAGAGGAGTGGCAGATTTGTGATCTGCTTATATCAGTATGGTTTATAATTAAAGGAAAATGATCACTGTTATATAAATCCTTATCAACATTGAAATTTAAGAAAGGTAGAATTGATGGAGAGCAAATAGCTAAATCTAATGAATGAAAAGTGAATGAAAAGTTTTTGATGGTTGATGTAAATAGGTTACCTCTGTGGAATTTAGAAGGCAAATATTGTTATCAGAAATAAACTGTTCAATTATGTGACCACAAGGATTCATATTATCACTACCCCATAAGAGGTGTTATAACCATTAAAGGTTCCAAGTAAAGTAAAGGATGTAGGTAGTTTATCTAGTAAATTGTTTTAATCGCTTTCATGGATGACAGCATGGGGAGGTAAGTAAAGGCTACAAATAGTAATGAGAGATATTGAATGTATGCGTACTGCAACAGCCTGTGTGATGTGTTAAGGGATTGTATAGAGCTAGGAATGTTACAAGACACAAGAATGCATACACCTCCATAGACTGTATCATGGGTTTTTTTTAACATCTTTTCTTAAATAGTTAAATCCACGCTATTTTCAACAGTACTGAGGTTTCAAGAATGTTTCTTGGATGGCAAAACATATTGGATTATATAGGTTAATAATTTTTTATATCTTCTATATGAGTGCGAAAAACTCGACAATTCCACGAAACAAAGGTTAAAATTTAACCTAAATTGAATGTTTCGTCATTGGAGCAAGCCATCTTGGATTCAGATGAATTTTCACTTAGCAGTGTGTGTTTCGTCATCTGAAGGATCTACCTTCACCATACCCATCTTAGAGTTAGTTAAGCTTATTTTACTCTTTAAAGATGATTTATATATCCCTTCTCTTGCATTCTTTAATTTTTGGGTTCTTTGAAACTTAGATTTTGCGAAAGACTGTGGAGAATTTCCTTTCAGAATAGGTGAGATATTCGTATTAGATATATTCAAGGATAAGTTTAGAAAATTTAAGAAATCTGTTTGGGTACTACAAGATTTAATAACTTTTTACTGCTTGTGTGAAGAAAGCTAATACCTTGTTAAGAGGTACGGGATGACACTGTACACTTCCTAGCTTCAGGGTAAGACAAGCTTTGTTTTATTTTCACAGTTATAATTTTCTTTTCTAATATCCAGGTTGGGCAAGGCCGGAAGTACGAGGAATGTTCATCACTTCAGTTGACACATTTCTCTTGTAATTGACACAGATTAATCTCATGTCAAACAGATGCTCATCGAGCACAAGTCAAATGTCCCCTACAAGTAGTTTTTGCATGCCTGAATCGCTAACTTTTAAAGCCATGTAAAGGACCTGGAATGTAGGGTCGAACACTACAATTTAGATAACCAGCTTTAATAGATTGAGGTAGTATAGGAGCTGCAAACGTGAGTATAAGGTGCTAGCCTTTAATAATTTTGCCCTCTCTCTTGATTGTAATCGCTGCACATGTTGTACTTTTTGATTAACAAGATTATCCAAATTTACCTCCTCTGAAACATTCAATATATCATCGGCTGAAATTATTCCCCGAGTAGAATTTAACTCCTACTATAAGGAGATACTATAACATCTATATTACCAAGACATTTTAGTTTTAAGATGGTTTTGGCCAGTTTAATTGATAAAACTTCAACTAAGAGATCACCAGATTTCATCTTGCGAACAGTTTTGACATTTCCAACTGTACAAATAAGACTCTTATTAATTAAGAAAGGGGAAACATTATCAAAATTGCCCTCAGTTCTTTTAATAACAAAATATTTCTGATCATGTATTACTTATTGCTCCATTGGGAGTAAAGAATTAAAAGTACACTCAATAAAAATAGGTTAATTGCTCCAATTCCAGACTGCACCACCGAGCCCAACAAGGGGATGCAGTATAACTGCATCTGTGCTAGCCAGACCCTATACGCTTTCAATATATCTCTGAAGTAGCCTCCATCCTTATCGAGTCACACTGCAGATATATGATCGCTTGATTCATGGAAGCCGGTTGATGCGCTGAGGGCCACAACACACCTCCCGTTTACCTGATGCAGAGGCCAAAGTGATGTGTTGTTCTCTGAGAGCCTCAATTCCCAGCATCCTCTTTTCTAGGAACACGGGTCTTAACGCATGGCAAACACGTGGGTGATTTAATCCGTAAGAGAAAAGCTAATAGCAACAGGGTAGCAATAGCTATTCAAGAGGAGTCCTCAACCTCTTACAATGCAACCACAATGAGTACTATGATACTTTCTTTTTTTAAATTAGCTGAATATAGGAAAACATTTAAAAGTATTCTAGAACATATAATATCAACCTAACAGACTTAAAAACTTTTATTAATAGTTTTCAAAACTGAGTAATTTTCTAAATAACAAATTCAGCTCTACATACGAATTTCTCCTCCTCTAATATGATATTCTTGAAGAGCTTTTACTTATGACACAATTTCCTTCCATTTACTGCATTTTTTACAAGATAAATCAGAGTCATGATTTCACCATGAGCATTTAAAAACTTTTTAGTACAGTATTTTACGTTGAATTAAAAGCAGATTTTTGTTACATGGTCAAATTTATTCCACTGGTTTATATCACTATTTATTAACTTTCTTATAAATTAATCTCATTTACATTGGCAAATTAAATTTTTTTTATGAAATTTGGTTCAAGGTCTCTTGAAAAATCTTCGTCTAACAGTAATTGATTTGCGTATAATTCTCGTTTCTGTCTTCAAAATTCAATTTTTTAATGGAATTTTTATAAAAAAATTTCTCAAATAAAATAGATGTAAATAAAAATAGACTCTAATAAAAATGGGTTCATAAACACGCTCTCAAAGATTATTGCGCTTTTTCTTCAAAAATTATGGAAGTGTTCTTATATACACACTCCTGTATAAATAATGTCTTCTAGCATTAAATAATTATTATATTGATCTAAACTGCAGATGGTTTCATTACATATTTATTCCAAAAAGAACATTTTTTGAATATTAACGATATCAGTATGAAAAATACACATAATCTAAAAAAGTACCAAAAAATTATTTCTGAAATTTTTATTTAGTAATTTTACTCTTATTGATTTGGGTTGATTTAGCTTGCTGCTCAACGATTAAGCGAAGATCATTCAGACTGGAACCTAATTGATTGAAGCCGATCTTCCACAAACACGTGAGGCCAAGGTGCAATTCAAGCCCATGAACTGAAGGCAAAAGCCTTCATCAATCGGCATCATGCAGGTAAAAGCTTTTAAAATGCTTTTCACAGAAGTGTTTATTATTTTCCTTTAATAATTTGGAACATAAAGAACGCTTAAAGTTTGTTGCTCTGGATACTTACCGGGGATTACTTAAAGAACGTTTGTAATTATTTAAGCATGTCACATATTTAGAATGTGTCCGGATGGTATTAAATAAATTTTAAACGTTTTTTGATATCGTAATTAAATTATTTCTGAATAAATCATTGTCTCAATTCATATATAAAAAGCAAAAAAGAATAGCAATTAATATAATGCAAATGTAATATTTTTGGCTAAACATCAGGATTATTCATGCATTCTCACAAAAGTCTATTAATAGAATATAAAAGATTATTAAAAGTGTGAAATTATTTGCTACTTTATATGTAAATATGTCAAAAAATACTAATTCTTTTATATTTTATCAGTTCTTGTATAACTTTTCAAGTATACAACATTTCAATAAAAAGTTTTATTTGTGTTGATTGTTTGACAAATGTAATTGTTCATTAGAATGAATTTTTATTAAATTAAAATAATTATAAAATTAAAATGAACCGAAAACATTAAGCCAACTGCATCCGCAAAATGTTTTAAAATGAAACCATACACATTGCGAGCAGGCCAAATTTGTTTGGTTAAATTTGTATTTTTCATTCTCCAGTTAACTTCTTTAAGGAAATAATCAAGATATAAGAATAATATATATCAGTCATTAAACTATTTTTATATATAGGCATTAAAGATATATAATATTCTTAAAATAATTAGTTTGAATTCAACTAAAACTTTATAAAAATTGCTAATTTAAAATAGCATTTAATCTTTTATACAACCTAAATTTTAAATTTTTTTATAATAATTTTAGTACAAGAACTAGTTTTTACTTAAAGATAATTGTTAACTTTAAGAAATTCGAGTTTTAAAAATTAACATAAAAAAAAAGAAAACGTGTTGAATTCATATTTGAATTCGAACTGGGAAATTAAAGCATTTATATTTTTACGAATGATACAAATATATTAAAATGTCTTATTTAAAAACAAACGTGTATATATATATTCAATGCAAAATCATTTTAATGATATTTTGTACTCGAGTAAAATGAAAATAAATTCAAAGTTTTTTCTCTCTCACTTCATAAATCGATGATACTTTGCGATTGAAGTAAACAGGAGTGACATAGTAGGCGGCAAATACGACAGCGAGGACGGTGGTGGAGACGGTGCTCAATACTTTCTGCACCCCCCAAATCGGTAAATTCCTGACGGGAAGCCGATCATGGTGGTGGAAGAGAAGGTGGCGGTGATGGAGAAGACCACCGGCAGCTTCCGCATGTTCTTCCCGGCCAGCAGGTACACCTGGGCCGTCTAGTGGCCCTTTCTGTGAAACTGGAACCGCATCCCGACGGCCATGGAGGCGGATAGCATCGCGAGTATGACGCCGTAATTCACGATGTCCAGCTGCTGCTGCTTCATCGCTGAAGAAAAGTGAAAGTGATTTCGCTGCGCTTCCGCCTCAAAGCACGAATCTGTGATTGGAACATCCTGAATTTTTGTGAGCGACTCACTATTTACTCTCGAAGATCTTGATTTTTGCCTCACATCAAAAACATTTACTGAAGAAGATTTTGTAAAATTTCCTTAAGACTTGCTGCTTTAAGATTAGGAAACATTTGATTGAGACTCCAAGAAGAAAGCTAAAATAATTTAATTAATATTATTATATTTTTGAAAATCGTATTGGAATATATGAAAAATCTATGTTGGGATATTAGGTAATTAATATATTTATATAAGATTAAGGAAAATAAATAAAAGAGAAAATATTTAAGAAAATGTGTGTTGGTAAAATTCTGATGCGTGAAGTTTTGATTAATACAAGAAATTTTGATTAAAAAGCCATTGTGGAAGGATACTTATAATTTTTTAAAATTTTTCCATAAAATTTTTTATAAAGTTGTTTTACACATTATCATTTCACACGACAACAACAGCAACAAATTATCATTAAGTCTTAATTCTTTCGGAATTATTTCCAGATTTTATTATAAATAGAAATATTTTTCGAGTGGTGGGGTAGTTTAGGATTTATAAATACTTGGTATAAACAAAAACTTAAATCCCAAAATTATGTTGAAACTATATATACTGCTATGAGATCCAATATTTGGTTTGCTTAGAGATTCACAGACCTTTCAAAAATCTCATATACCGGACTTGATTTTCTCAAACTATATTTAAAAATGGTTTTCATAAACCGAAAAATTAAAATAGTTCTTTTCCTTAAAAAAATAAGATATTTTCTTATGAAAATAGTATTCTATTTTTCTTATAAGCATTTTTTATGTAAATAATGAATATGAGAAAATGTTTAGTAATTTTCAGGCAAAACACATAAAAGTTAATTAATAAAACTCTCATCATATAAAATTCCAATATCAATTAAAAATATATTTGGAGACTTAATTTTACTGAACTCAGGAAAGTTTTTTTTTTTATTTCTTTATTTTTAATACTATTGGCACACAGAAACGACACGTCCGTTCTTTTGAAATTTTATTGCTTGACTGACAAAAAACGATTATTGAGTTAGCGCCATCTGGTGCGCAGAGAAATTAAATTTATACATTGAGTATACAGGGTCGGAACATGCTGCCCACCTTGAAATATTATTTCAAAGAAACAGAATATGTAACATACAAAAAAATTAGATATACAAATATATTTTTACAAATAAAGATTAGATATACAAATAAATGAACATAAATGAAAAAATATAAAACAAACACATAAATAAAAGTTTTATATGTTAAATGCAATGGAAGTATAAAATTGTACATATATAAGAAATAAAATTTTATTTAAATTTAACCATGAATTTGGCATTACACAGGAAGTTGGCATAATTTTGTTATGTTTCTTTTGTATACACCATCTGATGTTTTAAGAGTAACTACCCTAACATTATTGTCAAGTCCAGGGTGCAATTGAATTATTCTACCCATTTTCCATTTTGTTGGGGGTAAATTGTCCTCTTTTAAAAGACATAGATCATTAATTTGATAATTTTTAGTCGGCAGTAGCCATTTTGGCCTTTGCTGCAACCGTGTGAGATATTCCTTATGCCAACGTTTCCAAAACTGTTGCACCATTTTTTGAATATGCTGCCATTTTGAAAGAAAAGAAATGTTTGTATCAACGTAATTTGGTTCAGGAAGGCTTGTTAATGCCCTACCAATAATAAAATGGCCAGGTGTTAAGGCTGACAAGTCATTTGGATCGGTAGATAATGCAGTTAAAGGTCTAGAATTAAGACAAGCCTCTATTTGAGTTAACAATGTTTCAAATTCTTCATAAGTTAGTTTTGTCTCCCTTATAACGCGTTTTAAATGAAATTTGGTAGACTTTATGCCAGCTTCCCATAGTCCACCCATGTGAGGTGCACCCTGGAACATTTAAATGCCAATTAATACCATTTTCAGACATAAAATTGTTTACATTTTGATTATAATTTTGGAGTTTCTAAGTTTCTCAATTTCCATGAGTTTGCGCTTTGCACCAATAAAGTTGGTACCACAATCACTGTATATATCACTACATTTACCTCTGCGTGAAATAAATCTCTTAAGAGATGCAATGAACGCATCTGCAGATAAGTCGGTAACTAATTCTAGGTGTATAGCTCTTTGTAGTAAAGCAAACAAAAAGTGCTATATACCCTTTGTATGATTTGGAGCCTCTACCTTTACATGCTTTAATTTGAAAAGGACCAGCATAATCCACTCCACATCGCAAGAATGCAGGAGCAGGAGAAATGCGAGAAGATGGTAAATCGCTCATCATCTGATTGGTTACAGAAGCTCGTATTCTACAACATTTTACACATTTTCTGATTAAATTCCTAATTACATTTCTAACACCTATAATCCAATACTGTTCTGCAATACATGATTGAACAAGTTGTGAACCAGCATGCAAAAGATTTTCATGAAAATGTTTAACAATGAGATCAGTTAATCTATGCCTTGTTGGCAACAAAATAGGATGTTTCTGATTGTATACTATATTTGCATGTCTCAAACGACCACCTACTCTTAGAATGCCTGAATTATCAAGAAATGGATTTAGAGATAAAATTTTACTATTACACGATATTGTTTTTATTTTTCTGTAATGCATTGATCTCATTATTAAACTCATTAGTTTGAACTATTTTTATTAACACATGCATCGCATTAGTTAATTCACAAGTTTGCAAAAATCCTGTTAATTTGTTCATAGGATTTCTGCAATTGTTCATAAACCTTAAACACAAAGCTGTTATAATGTTTAGTTTAGAAAAGGATGAATATTTAAAATATATCAAAGTCAGTACAGTGGGGTTTGTTTTCAGTGGTTGATTGTAAAGTACAATACCTTTCTTCTGGAACAGGATCACTAACTGGTAGTTCAGGCTGCTTTATCTGAAAAGAAAGTGAATTATAAAGAAATTTTGGACCATTTAACCATAATGAAGAAAGTAGTTCAGAAGATGATGTGCCACGAGTAGCAAGATCAGCAGGATTAATGTTTCCAATTAACATGATGCCACTGGGTAGGGAAGAAAGAGTTTGTATTTTTGCCACTCTATTGGCCACAAAGCATTTCCATCGGCTGGCAGAAGAACCAATCCAGGATAGAACGATGGTAGAATCAGTATAAATTGAGCTTGGGAAATGGATGTGTTCATAGCCTTGCAAGTGAAGTCCATCAATTTAGTTAACAGCAGAGCACCACATAGTTCCAATCTCGGAAGTGAAACAGTTTTAAGTGGAGCAACTTTTGTCTTAGCAATTACTAGATGAACTTTAATTTCACCAGTACTTGAGACTGAGCGACAGTAAATTGCTGCTGCATATGCCTTTTCCGAGGCATCACTGAAGCCATGTAACTGAAATTTGTTATTTGAATCCCAAAATAAGAATCTGGGAATTTGAACGTCTTTCACGAACAAGGGTTTTTCTGAAAGCTGCTTCCATTCATATGCTATGGTTGAAGGAATAGTATCGTCCCACTGCAATTGATTTTTCCAGAGTTTTTGAATTATTAATTTGTAATGAATGGTAATTGGAGATAACCATCCAAGAGGATCAAATATTTTTGAAATTGTTGATAGTAATGTCCGCTTAGTTAAGTTATCTACAAGAAATGATTGATTAGTTTTGAAAAAGAATATATCCAACTCGGGTTGCCAAAGTAGTCCCAATGTTTTCACAGTTTCATCATTGTCTAAGCTTAAAGAAGTGTTTGATAACCGTAAATTTGGATCAATTGAGTTCAAAATTCTTTAGAATTTGAAGCCCATTTTCTCAAAGGAAATTTGGCACTTGACAACATTTGCATTAATTGTTGGTGCAGTTCCATGGCTTGGGAAATTGAATTGCTCCAGACATGAGATCATCAACATAAAAGTCTTCGAGAACTGCCTTAGAAGCCAATGGATATTTCTCTCTGCTTCTTCTTCTGCTAATTTTTGTAGACATTTTACAGCCAGGTATGGTGCTGAGGCAGTGCCATAAGCCAGTCTTATTAATCTGTAATCCTTCACTGCATCATATTTTGATTTGCGCCAGACGAGTCTTTGGAAATCTGGATCTTGTAAAGTTATTTGTCTATACATTTTTTTCAATGTCTGCAGCAACTGCTATTTTATGCATCCTAAATTTAATAAGCAATGTAGTTAAATCAGTCTGTATTTGGTCCCACCATGAGTATATCATTAAGAGAAACACCATTAGATGATTTAGCAGATCCATCAAACACTACCCGGAACTTGTCACCACTTTTGTTGGGAACTGGATGGTGTGGAAGGTAAAGCTAGATTTGGCTGGAATATTAACTTCACTTTCAGGAACTAATTCCATGTGCCCCAGTTTTATGTATTCGTCCATGAATTTATGATATTGTTCAAGTAGAGATTGATTTTTAGAAAAGCGACGTTCAATTTGTTGAAGACGGCGCAATGCAATGTTCTAGATGATCCAAGTTCATTGTGTGAGTCATTGAATGAAATTTGACATTGAATCTGCCAGTAGAATCACGAAAGAATGTTTTTTCGAAGTGATTTTCACATGCAATTTCCTCTCTTTGAATAAGGTTTAGTTTCAGAAACTTCTTCTAGTTGCCAAAATTTATCAAGTTGATACTGATTGCGGTACAACTAGCGTGATTTGTAATTATTGTTTTTGAGATATTGTTTGTTTTGCCTAAAACAACCCATCCGAAAATTGTTTCTAGTGCAGTTAACGAATGTCCAGGACTAGTAATGTTTTTATGGAGCACTATTTCTCCAAACACATCTGCACCTAAGAGAATGTCTATAGGACCAGGCTGCAAGCAAGTAACATCGGCCAGTTGTATATTTTTGAATGAAGTTAATGCTGAAGCATCAATTTTGAATTGAGGAAGGTCACAAGTGATTTTGGGTATAATTAATGCATCTACAGTGATATGTGTGTTTTTATAAAATAGAGATGATATTTGCAATGATACCGAACCTGAGAGCTTACTCTACATTTCGAGAACTAAGCCCATCAACATTTATGTTAATTCTATTACGTTTAAGTTGCAATAAATTTACACAACTTTTCTAATAAATGAGCCTTGGCTTGCTGAATCGATAAGAATTCTGCATTTATGTAATGTACCATTAATGTCCTTAACATTAACAATTGCTGTTGGCAATAAAACTGTTTTTGTTACAGGTACAACTACATTATTACTACTAATAGTAGAATGTTCATCTGTTGTTTGTGTTTCGATTTTTGTATCATGTGTATTTTTTTTCGAACACAATAATGTATTATGCAATTTTGAACATAATTTACACATGCCTGAGCGACATTTAGAAATAGGATGAGTTTTATTATCTTTTTAAACAATTAGCGCATAAATGATGTTTTTAATTACATTCCATTTTTTCCTTTACTGGAAGATCTAAGAAACTATCACAACTATGTAATCGCGAATGAGAATCATTTCGACAATAAATGCATAAATTAGAAACAATCTGAGATGAAAAAGAATATTTGTTTTGTTTTTGATTTGCAAACCGTTTTCCCATCAAATTGACCTACTTTCTTCTTTTTGCACTTCGCTAAAGACGAAAGCGCACACGATCTATTCAGCATGAATGTTTTGAATTCCGCGAAAGAAGAAGCTTTTTGTTCGATTGCTCTAACGCCCACACTCTCAGTGTTTCGTTATCAAGCTTACCCTTTGAAAGAAAATAATAATGGTATCCCAATGCTCAACAGGCTGTTTCAAAATTTTTAATGTATCAAGACATTGTTGTGTTGTATCAATTAATTTCCTCAAACCCGCTGCTGATTCATGTTTAAGAATAGGCTGAGAAATTAATTTATTTAATGCTGCATTTATGATTTCTGTTTCGTTTTCAAAGCGCTCAGTAAGCATATCCCAAGCTAATTTGAAATTCTCATCTGTAATTTGAATAGACTGTAATAATGTATATGCTTCTCCTTAACAGAAAGTTTAAGATATTGCAATTTTGACTATTACTTAAACTATCATTATTACCAACACTCGATAAAAATAAATCACGAAAAGAAATCCAATCTATGTAATTAGAAGTGAAAACTGGTAATTCTATTCTAGGAAGTTTAACATTGTTGACATTAGTTACTTCTTTATGACAATCATTTTTTGAAAGTTTTCTTGATTCGTCTTTAAGAATGATTTTTAAATTACTTATTTTAGAAAACAGTTCATGTATTTCACTTTCAAATGTATCGAATTCTGAATCAGAACATGCATAAAGAATATCATTATTTAGTTTGTTTATTTCATTGTCTAAAGAATTTACGTTATTTTCATACACTTCAATAATAGAAAGAGAATTTGCTTGATTTTGTAAGCTATTGACTTGAGAAATTAAACGAGTTAGCTTACCCTTTATTATCTTTTTGGTTTTAAGAAGGGTATCCATTTTGGTTTTGTGACCTTCACTCAATCACTGGTTTTGTTGTTGTTTTTTGATTCAACAGTCGTTGGCCGCTTCTATGCATCACCAAAATAATTTTTTGCTAGTTTCGTGCTCCGGCTCGACGGACCATAATATTGGCACACAGAAACGACACGTCCGTTCTTTTGAAATTTTATTGCTTGACTGACAAAAAACGATTATTGAGTTAGCGCCATCTGGTGCGCAGAGAAATTAAATTTATACATTGAGTATACAGGGTCGGAACAAATACTTTTTTGGAAGTTTTGCCCTAACACAATAACAAGAGTGAAAAACATGTTTTCCATAATGCGAAATTATGTATATTAATACTTGAATGATTACAGGGGTTGAACTAAACCTCAGGAAATCAATTATTTCATATCTTAAATATTTATCGAGTTTTGTATCAACCACATTATTTCACATGGGAATGTTCTCTTACTCAGGAAGTATTTTCTTCTGGTACATTTCTATTCACGTCGCGGCATTCAAAACATTTTGAATTCAAATCTCAGACAGGAATTTTCTCAAATAAATCACTATTGTGTTTTCACAGATTTTTTTATTGACTAAAGCAATTAAAATCACCTTTCAACGATTTCAATAAAATAAGGTTCTACAGCAAGGTCAAATACTGGATGCGTTGACTTCCGAATGTGGGAGTCTCACCTTAAATTCATAATTAATTACCCTAATATAAATTAAAACCAAAGCTGTCCTGTAAGCAAATTTTGAATATTTTAACGAATGTTTTAAACGTTAATTTTCTTGTTCAAACAAAACAGTCAACGATTAAATTAATATTCCAAAAAACTTTTCTATGAATTTGTTTCATTTGAATTATTTTTAGTTTCGATTGTTTGTCGCTTAATGATATTTTTTTGCATACGAAGGCTATTTAAAGTGGGACCTACGTTTTAAAGGGGAATTCGAAACACTACACACACATCAAACTTGAAATGGAGATTGAGTCCACAAACTGCTAAAAAAGAAAGCCCCAGTACTAACCATTTGGCTACCGAATCAGTTTCAAACTTGAGTAAACACCAGCTATTGGTAGGAATGCATAAAAAAATGTTCGCTGATTTTACCAATTTGTTAATTTTTCTGGAAATGAAATCAAATCTGTCTCGTACAGTAGTATAATCTTCAGGATTTTAAACTATCTATTTGGAGATTCAATAAAAAAATACCACATGAAATTACTTTACTATAAAGGAAATATTTACCAAATTATGTAAATTGGACTTATTCTCAATATTTTTTAAAATGTTAAAAGTTCTGCAAGTATCGTATGAAGATTCCTCAGTAAAATATCGAGCTACAAAGGATTGAGGCTCATTAATACACGCTTATTAAAATATCCTTACATTATAGTAATGATTGACTACGAATTTAAAGATTATATATGAGTAGAATATATATTAAAATCTCCATAAAAAAACCTGCAGTAGAAATAAATAGTAAAAACTGCAAAGATTGGGGACAATTTTAAATATGTGAGAAAAGTTTAATATATGTGAGAAACACATCTGTCTATGAAACAGAAGATTTGAATTGAAATATATCACTTAAATATTAAACTAAACCCGTAGCCTGACATCTCAAATGTGGGACAAGTCTCTCAGTGACCATGCTTATTTTCATGACTGAGGATTCTAGAGTTCGAAACTTATGTCTCGGTTAGGTGGTCAACCAAACGCGAAGGTGGTTAGGTGGTCAACCAAAAGGGCTTAGTTCCCTAGCGTATGCTTGGTACTCGCTTTATTAACCCTTTGGACAGATGAAAGGCTGACAATGGAAGCATTATCCATCTCATTATTGGAACCATTAAGTTTTAATAGATCAAGGATAATCTATATTCACTGCCCGACATTGAAAATGCAACATCAAGAAAGAGTAGTCAGATAGTGACGAAACTGAGCAGAGAGAGCAAGCAACGAACAATAATTCATCGATATTTCGAAATGATACGCATAATACAGAGCGACAACAGGGTTGGGTCAGTAGGTTGTAGAACCACCGTAGACGTACGCGAAGCAAAACATCTAGGCACAGATTCAATGAGAGTACGGGTGGAATCCCGAGGAATACCTCTCTATTACCTGTCAACCATTTGAGAAGTTCATCTTCTGAAACATGTAGTGGCAGCGTCTGCAAATAGCTTCGTATCATATTCCAAACGTGTTCGATTTTTGAGGGATGTGAAGAGCATGGTGACCAAATAAGCAGCTATACACCTTGCAGGCCACATTGATTGACGCCAATATTGCGCATTAAGGCGTTATCAAGATGAAAAAGGACATTTTTCTCTCCCTCGAGGTAGAGGAGTGTCACCTGCCACATCATATCATCCACGTAATGTTGGGCTCTCATAGTGCCTTGAATACAAACTAGAGGTGACGTTAAATGTACGCAATGATGTCATTAACAAGATGTCGCATTGTCGCACGTTGGGCCGTTCGACGATTGCTGTAGGATTTTATCTCGTGTGTCTCCACGTCCACTCGAACGCCGCGATTATCTCTGAAGAAACAGAATCGTGACTATTCTGAGAAGACAATACTGTGCTATTCCGTCGTCAACATTGCTCGAATCAAACACCGTCCCAGACATTGACGTCTATACTCTGGGATCAATGGCGGTCTTTTTAATGGATTACATGTGCGCAGGCCACTAGTAACCAATCAAATGCAAATGTTTCTGCTCAATATGGAAGCATCCAGGGTGTTTTGCATATGCTGCAGAATTTCAGTAGATGTGTTTTGTCTGCTCGCCACCATTTCACATTGGCCTCGTCAAGGAAGGTCAGTGGATGATGCTCTCCTTCACCTAAAAAGACAAATCGAGATTGCAAAAGCCTCAGAAAAACATTGCGCTATAATTTCTCTGAATATTAAAGGAGCGTTCAACTCTGCACCACATCCATCTATCAAATAAGAACTCAAAAGTAAAGGATGCCCAGAAACCATCAAAAACATTCTCATCAGCAACCTGGAAGATCGAGAGGTTGCTGATGAGAATGGGTATTGTGAAGAAAACGCAAGCCATTGGATGTCCACAAGGCTCCTGCAATGGACCCATCCTATGGAATCTGCTTGCTGATGAGTCGCTACAATTTGACTGGACCACAGTTGGTAAGGATATTGATCCTAAAGCAACAGTTGCTTCCTGACCTTTACTGACGACTTCACCTTCGTAGTGTCAGCTGATAGTGAAAGGAAGCTTGGACGCGTCACTACAGAAGCCCTCAAGATTTTTAGCAACTGGACCCATGAGCATAACCTTGGAATTTCAATTAAAAAAATCAAATTACCTCCTATTCACGAGACTGCAATGTAGACCACAAATATTTTTAAATAACTTAAGAATAAGGGGAAGCAAGAATATTAAACTTCTGGGTGTACTCCCGGATGAAAAGTTGAGTTGGTCAGCATATAACAAACAACAAGGTTTCAAAGTCTTTCGCATTCATCAGAAATTACTTAGAATAGCTGGCTCAACCTGGGGATTATCCTAAAAACAGCGCATTGTACTGTACAAAACAGTGGCAGAAAGAATTCTAACTCACGGTGCAACACTCTGGGGAGCCAATCTTCAGGTCAAAAATCAGCTACTACTAGACAAAATACAGAGAGATTTTCTGCTTAATATAACTGGGGCCTACAAAACAACATCGACGGCAGCCTTACAAGTCATTACTGGCATACCCCCCTTCATCTCACCATCAATACTGAGGCACAAATAAAACAAGAAATTAGGACTACAAGCAGTAACATTATGGAGGCAAGAGTAGCTACACTTTCAATCCATCCAGAAATTTTCAAAGTTGATACGATTGTCAACCCTAACACGAAATACGACCCTACCCTGAAGAAGCAGGTCTGCCATATTTTCAATGACGGTTCCAAGATGGATGGAGGTGTAGGAGCCGCGTTTGTCACATTACTGAAGGATCCACAATGAAAGTTACAAACTGAATGCCAAATGCTCAGTTTTCCAGGCTGAGATCTTCGCAATTAAGCAGGCTATTTAGTGACCAGAAACAAAGAACAGATTTCCCTCGTTTGGTCTGATAGTAAAGCAAGTCTGTATGTGCAAATTCAAGAGGAACTTAACAACCAACAAAACATCTCCCTCTGTTGGATAAAAGATCATGTAGGATTTGAAGGGAACGAAATGGCAGACCGCCTAGCAAAAACTGCTGCTTCTTCAAATGAACCGGAAATCTATCTCCCTCTTCCTCGGTCTCACTTCAAAAGGATCAGGGAAATGGCATTAATTCAGGATTTGCAAACACTGTGGTATTAGAATACCACTGGACGCCCAGTATATTCCATCCTGCCAAAAGTGAATTTGAATCAACAGTGCTGACCAAGTCAAATAACGAATTTTGTAACGGAATATGTCCCATTTCTAAGTTACCTGCATAGAATAGGAGTACAACCCACTGACAGCTGTGCATGTGGAGAAGAAGGTACTCCTATTCATTATGCTATAACATGCCCCATCACGAGTTCCTGGCACTTTACTACCCCCAGTGACAGTCTGAAAAGTGTCTGGCTCAAAAACGTCACCATCAACAAGGCTGCAAAGCTAAAAATTATTAACCTTATAAACTTTCTGCTTGAATATAGGGACTTAATAATTCCAGAGGAATAGGAGGATAATGATGCCCATGATAGATTTCACCTGGAAGAAGATGAACCGTTAAGTTCGCATACTCCATCTCTCTCATCTTCTACATTTAGACATTTCCCTCTCTATCTGTAACCTTTCCCCTGTTTTTCATCTCCTTGTATATTGTTCATTATTATTTGTTTGCTATTTTTTCTCACCATCATTCCAGCACTCTTACTTAATTACAATTATTGTCATCATGTTGTATTGACCTATTTTAATGCATTATGTATAACCTATCTAAACTTTTTGTATATATAGCTTAGAATTTCATATGACCTAACTCACTTTGAGCCGATACACCCGACTATCAAATCCATACTAAATGCATTAATTATTCATTAATCATTATTTCCTCATTAATTTGCAGTAAGTGCAGGTATATGTATTCAATTCTGTTTTATCATTTTTAATTTCCTTTTGTTTTTCCATTTATTTTCTTTATTTCTTATATGCATGCAATTTGATTTGTATTTTATATGCCTGTATTACCACATCCTGCCATGTGTTTTGTCTGATAACAATTTTGAATGCTTCATACATTTCCACGTGTTAACTCTAAATTGCAATCCAATTTGTGTTAAATAATATACTTTACTACACTCTTTACTGTGTAAAAGTAATAATTTTTAGTGTCTCCATATGATTGCAAGCATAAATGTATTGTCTTGTATGTACTGTGTTCCGTTTTCTTTTTTCTCCAGCAGGTCCATCAAATTTGGTGAAACCCTTTCAGGATTGGGTACAGGGACCTCTGCTGGTGTTTACTTTGCTTTACCTCACATTGGCCGCGTTAGGATCATTATCGTCGAATGCATGCTGATGTCACTCAGAAATTTGCATAATTTTCTGACCACTTCTTGGTGTTGCATTTTCCATGTCGAGCAGCGTAGACAACATTAAAGGCTTCATTTATCAGAACAACAATAAATTTCGCCAGTAGTTGAAAAAATTATTTTGTAACAAAAATACACCACTGCTTCATTTCGAATCATGATTGTTAAGCTTGGCTTTTTCTCACCACTTGTGGAAAAAAATGAGCGATGACAAATTTAAAGAAATTTGTTTACATTAGCAATAAGTTACAATAAGCTAAAATTTCAGCAGATTGCATGTACATTCTTGATATCCATAATATCTGATACTCAATAATTGCTGTTTACTCGTATAACACGCAAGCTACTAAGTTACTGATGTCCTTATGCTGCATATTCTACTAAGAAAACAACAAATAATCAATGAATTAAATATTTTTAGAAAGCGTAGTTTTATTTTCAAGATGTCCTAAGCATAATCTATTCGGACATGATTTGGTGGTAATCAGTATAAAATTTAAAAATATTATTTCCCTGTAAGTAGAATTGAGTGGGTTGAGAAGTTTTATCAATAAGCCAAACATTGTCGTTCTGATAATATGCATATGGGTGATAAAATAATATAAAATGTTTTAACCTCTGTAAAAATACTGTCAACGTTCCTGACGTTTTTCAATTTTGCAATATTCAAAAGATGATTAACTATCTCAGTGGTTTGGTTACCGAAATTCACCACTTATATTTATGATTACATTCTGCTAATCAATAAATGCTGTATGTAGGACTGATGACTTTTCCCCCTCACTACATACACACACATACAGACAAGCATATATATTTATATATAATGGTTACCATCCAGCCAATGTCATCATCATTTGAGCATTGTCTTTCTGATAGTTTGCATTTGCGTGATTAAATAGCATAAGTAGTTTAACCATATACAAAATACTATCAATATTTTTTGTAAGCCAATCTATTTTGCAGTACGAATATAAGTGATCAGCTCTTCCGACTGTTTTCTAACCAAATTTTCCAACTAAGTATTACTGACTGACTGACAAATGCTGGATTTAAGCGCTAATTACTCTATTTCAATAAAAGTATATCAATGTAAGTATACCCTGGCCATCGATATTAAAGAAAAAAAGTGCTATAATCTCAGAATACTAAATTCTGCTAATCAGATTTCCCGCACAATTACACTAATTCAATCGATATTACCTATAAAAAGAACTTATGGAAATGACTTTCAAAATCTGTGAAAAATTACGAAATGCTTAACGTCATGAATATGTCTCAATATATCCACTTGATGTTCTACAAAATGATGTTCAACTGATTACAAAAAGTTAGGAGCTGATGCGATACTTGTTAAATACTTGGGATGCATTTGTAATTCTCAGGCACCCTAAATACTTATAGGCATAAAATATACCTTCTTTATTTATAATATAAAGACAAAAAATTGGTTTCAAAAATTGAACAAAAGGTGAGATAGCAACCTAATAGTTGCTTCTGTTAGGTTGCCAGCTGATATTCTTATTCTATCACCTCACTCTCAAACCCTATAATTCAATCTTTAACGAAATTGGTTAACTGTCCATAGTACCGCAATTCATCATCATTCATTTCAATCCTTTAATTAAAAATTGACTATCAGTTTCAATTATGGAGGAATATGACTATCGTATCTTTTAATAAATGATATATATATGTTTTGTTCAAGTTCCCATTGATTAGGAGGACTGAAATTTTAAACATTTACATATCAAAACATCTCCAAATCAAAACAGAATGTCAAACTTCATAACACTGGCTCAATTTTTTTCTAGCTGCATAGATTTTAAACAGCAGAATACATTTAATGCTTCAATTGAATGCTATTAATTAGTTTTAAAACAACAGAAATAGTAAGTAAATTAGTATATTCTTCTAATTTGTATTTATCAAAATTTAATCTGATTGTTATAATAATTTTCCAAATAATCAACTAAGAGTAATGTAAAAATAATGATAGAGATAGATGTGCTCTTTCAAGCATATACCTAATATTTTTTTAACTTAATGTTGCTTCGAAACAATGGTTGCCATGAATAAGTGGATTAAATAAATATTAAATGGAAGTCCACATAATAATAAAATGAAGTCTTGCAAACTTTTCTGTTCATAAATTTTCACGAGGAATTCAAAAGAATATGAAAACAACCTAACATTTATGAAAAATATAAGTAAAATTGGAAACATGGTAGAGATTTCAAATGTTTAATTAAAACAATGAATTTTAAAATATATCAACAAGGATTTCAGGATTTCGGTTAAATGAATATTTAACCGAATCCTGAAAAGGTAAGGAAAACAAAAATTATTTTATATGAGCAAGGAATTTAAATAGGGAAATAAAATATATAATTCTTAAGAGGTTTTTTCTAAATACTAGACAACTTATTTCAATGGAAACAGAAAAAAACATCTCTCCCCATTAACACAGGCAGCTGTTTCCAGATCACTGTCTGAAGTTAGGAGGGAAAAGAGATTTTAAACTAGTTGGTTTTTCGCTCAACGGTCATTTTTCTATATATGATGGCCAATTAGTTCTGGACCTACGAGCAACTTCAGGAGGAGCGCTGAGTGCTAAATCTGAAATTTACAAATAATGGTTAAAAATCCTAAACTTTTACAGAAATTATTGAATTTGTTTCATGAACAGGAAGACTAAATAAAGCAAACTATTTTTGTAAATTAAATCTGCATTTTAGATATCGACGTGTTTGTTGCCCATAATGAATAAATCATGCCTTGTAACCTCTCGAGGCAGCTTCCTATTACATAATTTCATTTAGGAATCTGAACTTATATTGTACACCCACACAAACACGGCAAGACAATCAGTAATATTTGTCTTCTTTTTAGACTTCACACTGATTAATAATTACTATTCAATTAGTACGTGTGAAGTTTTTTGGTACTCTCTTAACCTAACACTTTGTTATAAGCAAAAATAATCTAATGGATCATTCCTTCCATCATGATCTCTAAGATTTTCTTTATGAAACTCACATTAACTTTATCAAATTTATTTATTATTAATATTTTTTTATTTTATTTATTTATTTATTTGATTCAGAGAATAAATAATTTTGCACCACCGAACTGCAGGACGCAATATCTAGAGAAATGTACTTTAAAAATTGTAAATTAAAATGTTTTAGACTACTTCGATAAAAAATTCTATTATAATATATATATGCTATAATAATAAATATCAATACTAATAATCATACTTTTAATAATACTTTTGTTAGAATAAAGATTATTATTTAATTAGTAAGGTTCAATTAAGAACATCCATCTGTAAATGTCAGGAAAAAGTATCAAATAATTTTAAAATATGGACGACTTTAATGGATTGTGCTTTTATCGAGACTGAAAAATTGGAGAGTCTTCAACATAATCCATTCGTGGCATTAAAATAACGTCGACTCAGAACATTTATGACACTTGGTATTTGGTTCGTTCGCACATAGAACGTTATTTCTGAAATACTGAGTCAGCATACCTTTTATGTTTGATTCATACTCGTACTAATCATTAGAAAGTTAAAAAAGAAAAAAAAGAACAATTTTCATGTACATTAAAATCCAAATAGCATTTTATCAAATAACTTCACATTAGTTGCAAATATTCATTTATGATGAAAGTAAAGATTTTATTTATGACAAATCAAGACCATTGTAGCAAACATTTAAGGAAAAAATAAGAAAATTAATCGCATATATAAATTCTAATGACCATAAAATATGTAATGACTGAAAAATACATATTTCATTAAGAAATAAATTCCTGAAAATGTCTTATTTATTTTCGCATCCTAACAAATGTCAACATTGGGATGATTTTGGGAAAATAATGATTTCAGCAGCTGAGATGTATTTCCTCAAATTGGTAAACACAATAGATTTGAATTTTGAATTTCACGCAATTAATGAGTCAGCGACATGTGAAGACATAGATAAAAGTTTTCAAACTCCCTCTATTTTGTTGCGAAACATGTGAGAAAGTTCTACGTTTGTCAGAGTATTATCAACATATAATTTTTATTAACCTAACTAATTATTTGATTTTATTAGTTTTATGGATGGACTTAAGAAAATCAATCATTTTAGTAATGATGTCAACAAAAATCGTCAACAATTATAGGGCATGACGTTTGCAATATATAGTATTAAAAGAAAAGGTATTCAAGTCTTTTTAAGAGAAAAATGCGTGTAATAAAGGATTCTTAGAAAAAGAAATATCATTCAAATGCTTATTGTTTTCAAATTGAATCCCCGGTTTAGGTATAATTGAAAAATTTAAGAATATTATTACCTGTGGAATAAAATATCAAGTTATGTTATAAATAACTTGCAAATTGAACATCATTAGAATAACTGCGCAAAGAAAAGATTTTTCTGGGTAATAAATTGTTATTTGAAGTTAAAGTTAAATAGCTATAAAAATCTATTATCATACGCAGAATATGTTAGGTATCGGTATGTATCGAGACTTCGAGTATTTCTTGATTAAAGATGCTATTACCCCTGTGAATATAAAAGTATTTAAAATTCAGAGTGTGTTTTGATACATCTCTAGGTTTCACATTTTACAAAATAACGAAGATATTATTTATAAAAAAAGAATTTAAGGGACTGTAAAAGTATTTTATAACTAAATACAGAAGTGCGTGAATTTAAAAGTATTTTATATGTAAATATAAAAGAGTATTTTAATATTAAAATTGAAATGCCGGGTCTGTTTTGATACATCTCGAGTTTTAATATTTTATAAAACAATAAGGACATTTAGGAATATATTGCTTGAGATTTAGTAAGTAATTCATCATCCTCTTTCTTTCACACACATAGAAATATTTTACATTACATAATATAAATATAGCAAATATTTTACATTACTTTCCATTATATTAAATAAATTTAAAAAACCACTTCATTACGATATATATCTTTTAAATTGACTGGGTTTACCTAATAAAGAGTTTACTGAAATTATAAGAGGACTATTTAGCTAAACTACTTGTGGTAACTAGACTATAATTGCTATCGAGGGGCAACGATTATAGAAAGGAACGAAACTCAGCTGCCATGAAGTGAGCATTAGGACTTAATTACTGGTTTCTGCCTTTTCTCACATTTTTTTTCATCTGTTCTTGAGAAGCTCTTGGATACTCTTCAAGAAATAATTTTGAGAGACAGCCAGCGTTGCTTTTATTCCAAGAGTGGTTGTAGAACGCATTTGATTGAAATTCTTGCATTTTTATTTCAATTTAATTTTAAAGAACAATGTTAGTTATTTGAGGAAGGGTTTAATGTTTTAAAGAATAGAAGTCAAAAATAACTTTAGTCTAAATTTTGCATTCTTAGAATAATATACCGTTGTAATAAAGATTGCACTTCTCATAGGAATATGGCGTCACTTTAATGGTGGGAATGTAACATCACAATAGGATTTTTTATTTTTATTAGAGCAATATCTCATATATTACTAAATTTAAAATAAAAATGATCGATTTCTATAAGCTTATACTAAGAAATAACAATCAAAGTCATATATTTATAAAAGATTAAATAATACAAAATTTAGTCTTCAAACAACTTATAAAGTTATTTATATGACTTGATATGAAATGTTATATTTGTTACAATATACAAAACTGAGAAAATAGGAAACCTGTTTTATTATCAAAGAATGTAAGTCAATTTCACAAAAAAGAAAAATTTAGCCAATGATTTTTAAACTTAACTTTGGTATTTAGTAAGCAGTATTTATCAAGTTTATTTTCATTTTGGTTTGATGACCATTTTTGTCATTGGAGAGTTGATTCAACTAGTGCTAATATTTAAAATGGATTCTGCAACGCTAAAAACTCCTTTACCTGAAGTGATAATCAATATTAATTATTTTTAAGCATCTGCTATTGCTTCGATTATCTTGAATCCTGAGCTACACAGTTCATTCATTAATTACCCATTGTAAAATTGTAAAGAAATTTATCAGTTAAAAATTCAATAAATTATAAAATAAAGCAAATTATATTATGCTTGATTATTAATGAATGTTTTGTAATTTATAAGTTTAGAATTGTTAAATTTTTAAAAACTATAGTAAAACTATAGTTCAACACGACTTCAATAAAAGTAAGAGCAGTGAATTTTTATGCTTTATGACTGTGAAGATTATAACAATTCATTGTTCTTTCTTTTGTCACTTACGTAAACACAAATCTCAACCATATTGTTGTGTATAACTCTATTGTCGTAACACATAAAGATTTCTCTCCCAGTCTTCTGCATTCTGATGCTATAATCAAAACCAAATATCTAACAAGTATAACATGAAGCACACAAACCAACTACGTTTGTGTGTTTCTTGTTATTCTTGTTTTCTCTCAAACATGACAAAGGACAGTCAAAAATCTAAGCTAACTTAAAGTGCAAGTATATGTTTTTCCCTCATTTAACTTGATATCGTTTCATACAAATGAATGTTTATGAACCGAAAATTAAAAAAAATAAGCGTTTCCACTTACATCTAAATGTTAAATTTGAATTGATGAAAAGCAACTGAACTGCCGTAGACGCTAAAGTATAGACCAGAATTAAAGGATTCAGCTAAGAACTTTTCGGCTTGGAAGTCAATGAAATAAGTTTAGTAATCGTTGCAGGATGTCTCAGTGAATAAGCATATTATCTTTAAAAGGTTAACAATTCATTTGCTTTGGTGTAGCAAAATACATTACGCCAATATCCATTGAGTTGCAGCTCATGAAAAAAAAAACACACACACCTTAATAACGTGTGAGTAACATGAAAGATCTTAATTTTTCAGAAGCAAGTATAATTGTTTTATCAAATTGTTTATGTTATTTACATAAATAAAATAAATGGAAATCAGGTAAATATTAGGATATGTGTTATATATATTTTCTGAAATTTATAAATCATAAAATTTATCATCATAAATATAATAAGACAAAAGCAGGAGTGCTTATATGAAGACTGAAAAATCAGTAAAACAATTTCGATTTTCTAAAGTATTTTGATTCTAAAAGTAACTTAGTTGTTAATTACAAAAATGATAATAGATCTTTGGGGATTTGAATGTGTGCAGCATATTTGCTTGTGCAAACTTTTGAATACAATTAAGTAAACATACACTTAATTCCTCTTATCTCCCTAATGTAGTTCATTTAATTAATTTCTTTCAAAAGACATAATGTAAAAATGGTAGTATCAAATTTTACAGATTTTCTCCCATATAATCAAATTATTGTTCTAGAGAGAAGATCAACGTAAATTTATCGACACAATTTCCAGCCCTTGTTAATTCGCTTTCATTGTAAAAATAATCATTTCTTATGTATCTTGTATTTTTTCAATTAAATATTTCTCGTATGGAAGATAATTTAATTAGGTTACAAAAATTATCAATTTTATTCCTTTTAACTGACAGTTGATGAGCTTATAGATTTAATAGAAAGAAACTGCGAAATACGCAGAGAAAAACTATAAATTTAATATTAAAAAAACTGAAAGGTTTTCAAAATAAGCGCTATTAATTTTAATCTTTTCCTAATAACTTTGCAATCAAAAAATTGTTTTTATGTAATTATTTAGTGTATCTATCTTTATTTAATCTTATCATAAAATATTTATTTGGATTAAGATATAATGTGACTAAAAATTCAAATGAGGCATTTTTTCCTTGAATAAGACTATTTTAACTATCAATACATACATACACAATGGATTCCTATATAGAATACATATTGTACATATTAAAAACTAATATTATATTACAAAAAATCTTACAAGTATACCATTGGTTTTACTTATATTATTAAAGTTCGTTTTATAACTTATATCTGGCTTTTTTCTAAATAGTATCATATTTAACATCATCTATTAAATGCCATGATATATGTAAAAATATGTACAGCAGAAATATGCAGAAAGACAAACATTCGCATCTATAATGAGTTTTTATCTTTCTGCA
This sequence comes from Latrodectus elegans, assembly GCA_030067965.1. NCBI lineage: Eukaryota > Metazoa > Arthropoda > Arachnida > Araneae > Theridiidae > Latrodectus > Latrodectus elegans. The sequence goes on from CM057813.1 coordinate 119,855,492, forward strand.
TACATATTTGTGCAAAACTGTGCTAAACACTTTGACTATGAATTTCTGACTCGAAGGATTTATAAAATAATTGTAGATCAAAATATTTTCAAAGTATATCTTTAAGTTTAGAAATTTATTTTCCTTACCGTTTATCATATCAAGTGTGTTGACTCATAATATATAATCCTCTTTAAACGAATACATCGGGGAATTGCTTTAAAGAAAAATAAATAACTTATTTAGATAAGATAATAGTACTTGTGCCAGCTTCATTATATAAGTGCTACAATGACACTTGCGAAAAGGAATGTTTCAAGATGAAAGATAATCAAACTATGTCTACAGAAGAAATAAATAATTAAAATGTTCTTACAAATTATAATTCGCACCTACTTCAATCTTTGAAGAAAATAAATCTTGAAATAAATATAATATAAAAGATATGCGCTGTATACTTTTTTTAATTGTAATTTTTTTTTCCGTTGGAAAAATAAAATCTTAGTTGCAAATTTCCACCAGTATCTTTCTTATTTTATCTATTACTTCTACCTTTATTAGAAATCAAGTTATTAAAAGCTATAGCTCATACTTCAGACACGATATTTCTAAATGAGATTCAGAACTTATTTAAATTTACTATTTAAAAATCGCTCACTATTTAATTCGGATTTTTTTTTAACTTCGTGTTCAAAAATAAACACTAAACCTTTTAACCAATTAAGACAAAACCCTCCTTATTCTAAATAATCAATTCTTACACATGCAAAAAAAAAATATTCATAATTGTATTCCCATTTCCTTCATAATTTCATCAACATTTTTGTCAATTTTCTATTGAAACCATTTGAGGATTTTCCAAGATCGGAGCAGGAGTGCAAGAGGAAGATGCTCGATGAAAAATAGCTTAATAGAATATCGATGAATTTCTAAAAAATAATCAGTTAAATTAAATAAGTAACAAAAGGAAAATATATTGTTATAAGAAATTAAAATAGTTAAATATTCTTATATAAAAATCCAAATCAATAACAAATAGCCGCAAATATTGTGTGTGATAAGTTATCAAATAAAGTTAACACCTTACTCCCACAATATATTATATTTACAAGAGAATATTAATATGTTAGTTTTAATTAACCTGTGTTCTTAGCAGAAAAATGAACTTAGCAGAAATAAATAGGAATTAAATATGCAATCATTAATGCATAGTTATTCCTTATTTGCTTAATGTGACAAGAAATCATTTGAAAACTATTTTAGAAGTTAATTTAAACAAAATAGTAAAATTTCATTTGGATTCACAATTTAAATAATATCTAGAAAATAATCAAAGAATCAAATGCTTTATTTTCATAGTTAATTCGTATTTTTGATATTTTCAATTTTTCTATTGAATCCTATTTTGTGAATACTAATTCATCTCGTCACTGGATTGCTTATAAAATTAACTGATTTCTAATTCGCTTACGCTTTAATCCATTATTTGCTTAAATACATTTTAATTTCATTAAAAATTGTTTTCAATGAATTTCTTCGAAATGTACATACAATGAATTACGTATAACTTATTGTACTGCAATTTTTTATGAAAGCGTATTAATTCTCAAATTACCTTAAGCCCTTAAAAATAATTTCACAATTAATTTTTCAATGGGTAAAAGAATGCAAATAACTGATTTTAAATAAAGAAATCACAGGAATTATTGGTAGAAATATTTATTGTTTCGTAGAGACAAGATAAATTGAAAAAATAGCAAACAACCTTAAAATGTATTTAGGAAAATGAACTTATAATTACTAGATTAAAGCATGCACAAAAATATATAATTACAATTCACCACTCTCCCTTGACTGGCACTTAACTTGTATACAAAACTCAGCATTCTCGAAATAACTTGACTGAAAAACATTAACTTGTTATGTATACTGTTCTTAATTTTTTTAAAAATTAAATTCAAAACATTTGGAGGATTTTTTTTAAGTTTTAACTGTTCTATATTTCTCAAAAGAACTATAATATTAATTTAATATATATATATATATATATATATATATTAAATTAATATTATAGTTCTTTTCTATATATATATATATATATATATATGTATATATATATATATATATATATATATATATATATATATATATATATATATATATGCGTCTGTAAAATATTCAAACACTTAATGTTGATGAGTTTTCAAATAGCAGCCAGTTAAATTTACAACGTTGTCAAAAATTGTAGATAGATTTTTAAATTTTCAAGTTTTTCAACTTTGTGCACTTCTAGAGCATATTAATATTCTCTTTAATATGAAATGTTTACGCATAAAATTAAAGGAAATTCAATGTAGAATTTTATTAAAAACGGAGAATTAAAATATCTCTATCACAAAGAAAGTTAGTCCCTTAATCTAAACACAAATTGTTATAAATGCTGAAGTATATTGTAGTAAATGCATATTCTAAATAAACTGAATATTAATACATTACTGTTCTGAGACTCTATCAAATAATTAAGCAAATTACCGCATGTTTAGATTTGTAAAATGCTATTTTACTAATTTATGCACTCATTTCCGCGGATTACAAAAATAATTTTATCTTAAGAAAAAAACTCTCTCTCTCCCTTTCTGTATATATATATATGTATATATATATATATATATATATATATATATATATATATATATATATATATATTGATTTCTGATGAAAAATTCATAACCTTCTATACAATTAAAAAATAATAAATAAATGTTCATAAATGATGAGTAAGAAAGAGTTTTTTTGAAAATAAGAATAATAATAGATGCCAAATACTATTGACTTTTAATTACATACTTATGTAGGATTCCGAGAAGTTTATAAATAAATTATGTATTTTCGAAACAATATGCGTGTTTTATGTAATTATTTTCTTTGATATACGTTTCTATAACTCAGAATAAAGAATTAAGATTCTTTCTAATTGCTCTTTATAAGTGAAAAGACCTAAATTTTAAAAAAATCAAATATTTATTTATCAAAATCAATTTTAGAATAATCCGTCGTATACAAGAAAATAACACTATATAAATGTAAAAATTAAAATATTTAAAAATAGTTTTTGAAATAAATATTTATAAGAAAATTTTTACAAAAACATCAGTTCAATTTACACAATTACCCACACATTTTTATATTATTAAATTTTGTGTGTATCTTTCACATTATACACAATCAAAAAATTCCAATTTGACAACAGAATAAAAAAAATCGAACAAAAGGAGAAACCATATGATTTTTTTATTTCCCAGGTATTCCACATTACAATCTAAAATACGCAGAATAATATTGCTAAAATGTCTATATAAGAACTTGAAATAGACATTGTGAGGTTATTTGATATGTTGGTAACCCAAATACATTCCGAGGTCAATTGTATTTGGATTATCCTCAGAAATTTCCAGAAAACTTTACTTGATTGCTGCATTTCATATTGAAGTGAAGGACTCGAGTAAATGGGAAAGCGCTCACATTGACAAGTCTGTAAAATCTAATATTATCTTTAGTCAATGTCATGGATTATTGAATTGGCTCAACGAACGTTCTATGAAAAGATTGTCAGCTATTAAGCATAGATATCAGAATAGTTATGTTCTGTTTTCGTTATATTAAATGAATAAGCAAGGAGAAAAAAAATATTTTTAGCAAATCACAAAAAAGAACCATATTTTCCCTGTTGTTGTTTGTCGTGTGACAAGTGCAAAAAAAAAAAAAAGATAATTCATATAGGATTATTAAAAGCATGGAGCACTGCCCTGGCCACATCTTCAGATTTCTCCGCATAAAGAGTGTCATGGCAGCAGTTGGGATCGATGTTGAAGAGGGTCGAGGCAACAGAGATGCAGTTAAAAGATGCCTCGGATCCAGCGGAACTCCTGTGTAGTGCCTGCATTCTGTGTAGGTTCTAGATCCGTCGGGCATGATTTTCCTACCCCTTATGTGCCCAGTCCGCATTCTGTTATTAGTAGAGGTGACACCACGGTCCGATTAAGCTCCGGTAGGTACCATTTTTTACGTAGTCCCCAGCAGAGTTGATGCCTTGCTACGGCATTTGCATCCAAGCAAGTGGTAGTTGTGGGAAAGGGATTGACAACCCTAGCCTCCTTATTGAGGGAGTCCACTTGTTCATATACCTCGATGTTAACATGTGCAAGGACCCACTGGATGGTGCAGATTTTCTCCCTTGCAATTATGGTGGACAGAAGCAGTTTCATGTCTTAGGAAAGTCTCGTTTAACCTCCTTTAATGACCTCCAGAGCAGATTTACAGTCAGAGAATATGTTGTTGCCATTCGAGGGGACTAAATGTGTGAGGTAAAGGGTAAGAGCTGCATTGGCTATCAGTTCACTGGTAAGTTGGAGGACATTTTTCCAGCTGCAACCCGATGTTTAAGGGATGTTTGGTCTGGAAGGATAAGAAAATGCCAGGAACTCCCCTGTCGCATTCTGAATTGGAGGAGCCATAAGTGTAAGCGGTGACAAGGACTGGTTTAGAAAGCTTGGTAATAGTTTTTATTCGAAAAATATTAATAGTCTTAGAAGTTGTAATTTTCGAATACCACAAAAATGATGAAGGGTTGTGTGGTTGACATTATTATTATTATTAGATTCTTAAGAACATTTCATTCCAGACTTATTCATGAATTTTAGATACAAATAAGGAACCATTTTTAAAGGTAAAGTGTGTTAACCCCCATCTTCATTCAGTCACCTATATTTATATTTGTGATTCTGGCTAAGGTGAAAAAATGACATAACTTACATAGAATACAATCTTAGCCAATTTGTAGTTATGTTGGGCAAAGAAAATAATTTATGAATTGGATAATTTGAAAATAATTGAAGAATTTGAAAATTGATTGACATCAGGAGTCGATCAGTTCTTAATATCGACTCTTGATATCGGGAGCCGCAAAATATGACGCCTCATTGAATTGATATTTGCCAATTAACTAGAATCCTACACAGGATTCTAATTAATTACAGCACTCAAGTTCCTTGTCACCCTCTCAATTTCTGAACGGCTGTTACTATTGTTATAAACTTGCTCCCTAGATATAGTAAATAGGATATAAGCTACCAAACGCACAGCGCCACCTGGTGCAAAACTGTGGAGTTAGCTTTTGTATGGTTATAATGATAGAGTGGCGTAGTGAAGGGAGGGCAAGGGGGTCTATCGTGTCCCGGGCGCCGCTTTGAGAGGGGAGCCAAATAATAGTTACGAAAATATTTTTTAGGAAAATTTTATTTTTTAACTGAACTATAAATTTTAAATTTAATGATTATTTTCTCCTGTTGAAGAGCTTGTCATAAATGAAAATGTTCCTATTTTTATATTTCCATATTAATAAGTTAGTATAGTTTAGCTCGTAATAAAAAGCGCTTTCTTTCAATTGCGTTTTCCATTATCTATTCTCACAGTTTCTTATATTTTGCTCAAGATTTGTGGTGCTTTATCTCTCTCTCATTAATTTCTATAATAAATCTTGTACGTGTAATAATGGAAATATGTTAAATTTTTTCTGATAAAAATTCTGAAATATAAATCACATAGGTTAGTTTCCTTCTTATGCATTTGAGATATTATTTGGTAAATAATTTGAAACTAAAAATATATATTGATCTTTTTATTTACGAATCAATAATTTAGGGAGATTCCAAAAAGGTAAACTCATGATCTAATCTGTAATTTATTTGACTTAGTGACTGCAGCAAGATTCACCATGTTCTTTAGAATTTTGACTTTTTGCAAAATGTCTAAATTAAGTTGCATAAATTGTAACATCTATTAAGCAAATAAATCTTTTCTACTCAAAAGGAAAAGAAAAAAAAAACAAGATGTTTAATGAATACGGCATCGACTGACAAATACATCATTAGGAACTTATCATTTAGGAATTCAAAGAAAGTTTTGTAAAACTTTTGATGGTCTAAAATATTATTTGACTTGCTATTCATTTTTTACAGTTATTATCAAACATTTTATTTAATAAACACATTTTTTATTTATTAGAGAGAATATTGAAGTTTTAATTTTATTTTGACTAAAATGAAACTTAAAAAAAATCACTCTCTAAAAAGGAAATTTTATAAAACTGAAATATATTATTAATAAAGACTTTTCAAGTTATAATTATAACAGAAGGAAAAATTTAAAGTTTCTTGAAATATGCATTTTTTAATAATCATTGAAAAAGGTATAAAACCTTCAAAAAATTTCATTTCAAATAAAATGAATGGATATAAGTATTTCATTTTTCAATTTTTAATAATTTACCTTATAGTTACAATTATTATTATAAATATATAAGTTACGCCATATTCTAATCACTGAAATTTTGAATAGACAACAAGTATATGATAATGGAATTATAGTACCAAATGTTTTGTCAGGTAAATAAACTATATCTCAGAGTTTATTCTTTTGCAGAGTTCCTAAATTATAAGTTCCTTAAACTAGCATGGCTGTGTTCAATAAAATTCGAGAAAAATGTAATAGGTATTTTTATTTATTTAATTAATTTATTTATTTATTTATTATTATTATTATTATTTTTTTTTTTTTGTCTTTTGCCAACTAGGTTGATAATGTGGGGTGCGCTGCTCAACTTTTTCATACTGAACCATATTTGGTGTGGAGTCTAACTGTTTCAGTACACACATGCCATGGGGACCGTTTATAGACCATTCACACCTCATTCATACGCAGAAAGGACAAAGACAGGATGAACAGAGAGAGAAAGTACATCCATTCGAACCTAGCACCAGTAGCGTAGTGACGGGGGGCAAGGGGGGCTATCATGCCCCGGGCGCAGCTTACAGAAAGGCGCTAAATCATTTCAAAGCTAAACAAAATTTTTCAGAAATTTTCAATCTTAGTTTTATAATAATATCAATTTTATTCGCAGAAATAAACTTTAAATTTTATAACTATTGTGTCATGCCCAGGGAAATGTGAAAAAAAAAAAAAAAATGCTCCAGGGAGGAATCAGATTTGGAAAAGAGAAGGGGTTGTTGATGAAAAATAAGGGAGAGCTACAGGAGCTTGCCATAAATGAAACTCTTAGTGTTATATTTCTTTATTAATAATCATTTTGCAAGGTTTAGTTCCTTTTAAAAATTTATTCTTTTAACCATGCTTCGATTTTCATTTCTTGACTAGTTAGATCATCGGTTTTCATTCGTTTAATCCTTTCCTTTTTAAGTTTCACACTTTGCTCAAGGTTTGTGATACTATTGTTTTGTACTAAAAATCTTGTAAATGTGTAAATAACGAAAATAAGGTGATTTTTTTTTCATATAAAATTTCTGGAATATTGGATTGGTCAAATCCATTTTAAAGCATAGGAGAGGTTTTCATTTTAGTATAAAGTTATTTACCAAATTATTTGTGTTAATGTTATAGGGTAATTTCTGGATCTATTAACTTAGGGAGATTATACAGATGAGTAAGCTCATGAAGACACTGATTTAATTTTGTGAATACGCCAAGATTAACAGTGCCCTTTATGACTAAATTGTTATACAGGTTATCAAAGTCAAGTTATATACTACAAAAAGTCATAACAATAAAATTAACAAAACAAATAAGCTTGTTTTACTCAATATAAAAAATTAAAAATAATAAAACAAACGTTTAATGAATATTATTTTTTGGACCCTTTTGGATGTTTGTTATAATTATTCAAAAATTCAAAACTTAAAAGTTTTTTGTCGAAATTTCAGTGTTTTGGAATATTATTCGACGTGCTATTTTTAATTTCTCAAAACAGATTAAATCATTTTATTTAACAAGCAGCATTTCACTAATATTTTTTATATCTTTTTATGATAATAATGTGAAAATTTAATCTCATTTTGAGTATAATAACGTAATAAATAATTATGTGCAAAAAAAGAGAAAATTTCATATAACTAAAATATTATTAAAGAAAACTTGTGTAAGAGCTTAAATGTACTTATAATAACAGAAAAGTCAGATTTTACTTAAGTTATCAAAAAGCGATATAGAAAGATCCGTTTCAGTAGTTATTGAGACTTAGTGAAATAGTACTATTCATTGTGTCCCAAAATAAAAAATAAAACTTTTGTATATTTTTTATCTTACACTTTTAATGCTGTAGCCATTCAGTCTGGTGACGCATTGCACTCGTGAGAAAATTCCAGCTGAAACGTGTTTCATATTAGCCGTTCCCTTTGTCAAAAATATTGTGTCCGGCACCCGACTGACCTTCAAAGAAAGGGAGGAAATTTTTCATAAAATAGCACTGCAATATGCCCCCTAGGGAATTGCCTTCCTGATAAAGAAATGGAAGGGACCGTGAGCTAATTACCTCCAAATTCTAAGAAAACACATTAACTTTCCTTCCTTTTTATTGTTCACACGGTTAGTATTTCGTTTCTTCCAAAATATGGCTTGATCGGAAACAAAAAAGCAAACTTTTGAAAATCTGGAGTTTTGACATTTAAAATATTATTGCCGTAAGTTATATTTTCTGTCTACTATGTATTCTTTCAATATGAATATTTATTTCATATTTTTGCTGGGGTATAAAACTGTTATTAACATATTTTTGCAGAGTTTTGAAAATTAAATATTAAATTACTTATTTGTTAAAACTATTCCTTTAAAAATAATTTATATAATCTTTAAATGTTTTTATTTGGGGAAACAATTTTTATTTGATTCGTAATTTTGTTGACTTTACATTAGCACCTTATATTCAAAAATTCTTTTTTCAAATGGTAGAAATTAAAAATCTGTGAATGTTTTTCTTCTTTAAATGCTTTTTTTTCTTTCTTTTCTGTATGTTTAAACATACAGAATCTTCTATAATAGCGTACCTATTGCAGGTTTTAGCTGTCTCGACAGCACTCCTTAAACATTACAGAATATATTTCTTAATTAATTAGTTCAATTTATATAAAAAAAATCTTTTAACTTGAAAAATTCGTTTAAGAAATTTATAAAGAAATCGTACATATTTCTCATTCTACATTGTAAAATAAGATCGTCTTTAAGTGATTTAAATTTATTGAAAGAAAAAGCTTCCTGCCACTGCACTTCCAAAATGATTCTTAATAGAAATAAATTTTAATTTTAATAAAAATTAGTCCTTATTTTAATGATAAAATATATTTTAATACAAAATACGAAGAAATACGAAGTTTTCAACGAAGTTAAAAAACAGTTTCAAAAAATACCTTTAAAATACGAAAAAAATTTTCAATACTATGATAACTAATTGAGAAAATTTCTGTACATAAAATTATGCGATATAACAATTAAAATATATTTTTGTATCAGCACTTTTAATTCTTTTTAATTCTTGATAATATTTTGAATCAATGAAAAACTTGAATGAACAGTGCATCAGTTTGGAGAAAAAAATTATTTTTAATAATATATATTGTTTGACTGAAAATTTCTGATTATATTAGATATACATAATTTTATTTGAATTTGTGTGTTTTGATTTTTAATTTAAGAAATTTGCAAAATAATTTTGTTGTCTGGTTTTGTTATGGAACATTGCTCATCAGATATTTGCATTGATAACGCTATGGCATATAATTTATTTATCTAAACTGAAATTAGATGAAGACTTATTGACAAAGGTCTTCTAATTTTGCAATAAAAAAAAATTGGTTTTATATATTGTATAAAAATGAAATATAAACTATCAATATTACGTTTTGCGATTTAAATTTTTTACAGTAAAAATAATTTTGGTTTACATTAATGGTCTGAATGATATAATTTAAAAGGCTATTTTAAATGCAAAATTTCCCATAAAGTTAAAATTGTTTTTCACAGGAATTTTTCTGCAATAAAAAAATGAAATAAAATTTTTTGTTTAATCTGTGATAAATAAAATGTTTAAAAAGATATTGTGAAAAATCAGGTGAGTTGATCTTAAATTAGGAGTGTAAAGTCTTACCCATTTATTATTTTGGAATAAATAGCTAAAGTTTGTTATTATAGAGTAGTAATATTATAGAATGTAGTAATATTATGATATGTAGTAATATTATAGAATTTTTGAAAATACGTTAAGATAAGTTATAAAATACGTTCAACACCAAATAATCAACAATTTATAGAATTTCATGAATAAGCTAATGGACAATTAATAGGGAGTAAAAATGTTTGTTTCAATTGGTTAACAAGCTAGGAAAAAAAAACATAAAAAATTTTGTAAGACATTGTTACGGAAATGACAAACCATTAAAATGAGTTTTCTTAAAAGTAAAAAAATTAATTGATAAATAAATAAATATCCCAACTTCTAAACTGTAATATCCGGATCACAAGCATACAGTGCCCATATTTGTTTTCCTAACAGAGGGTCCTGGGGTGCGAAGCATAAGTCCCGGTCAGGTAATCAGCCTAAAGCTAAATCCTCGGTGTTTTGTTTCCGAGCATGATTGGTAGTCAGTTAATCGATCGACTGAAAGGATGAAAGATTGAGTTGACCTAGCCTGAGAATCGAACCTTGGACCTGTATCTTGGTTGCACTAAGTCACCGTGCTTAATAAATGTAGAAGTTTGGGTGAATTTTGTCATACAAGTTTCCATGGAACAGAAGTCTATAGAGAAATGTGGGACTGAAAGATGTAACTCAGCAGTAGAAATGAAATTAAATCAAAAACTCTATTAGAACTTCCAACATGTCTTATCTCAAACGGTGAAGATAGAGAGAAGAGGTTGCCATTCAAATACTTTTTACTATTTCTGCATCCATTGCAAGCTGTGAACGCTCATTTAGCAAAATTAAATTAATTTTGACTTATTTATGAATCACCATGAGTGAAAACCGTCTAAGTGATTTAACAATTTTCAGTATAAAAACGAAAAAATTTGAAATGATCAATTTTGAAAAAGTAATCGTTCAATTCGCTTTAGCAAAGGTAAGAAAAATTTGAAAAGTGTAGTATATTAGATTGCGAATAATTACATCTGCTTATATCTATGATACGTAACGAACTATTTCCCGTTTAAAAATTTTTTATGTTTTTTTAAAATGTAAGCGAAAATGTATTAGTTTATAAAATCAATCACGTCTTTTTATAATTAATTCTAAATTACATAAGTCCGGCTATTCTCTCTAGTGACACTTTTACGAATTCAATATAAGTATTATTTTTTTTAATTAGAATAGAATTTTGTTTAAATTTAAAGCAGAGCTTGATACTTCAAATTAATATATTTTCGATTATTTTATAGTAGGTACAACATTTTGTTATTATTTGTATTGTGTATTCTTAATACAATTATATACTCTATTTATTATAATGTATCATATATCGTTATATTATTATATTTCTTTTATTATTTAATACATTTTATGCCCATATTTATATTGTAGTATTATTTACTTTTCAAGGGGGTGCCAAAAAAGGTATCGCTCTAATTATGCTCACTACCCAGCACCTCCCTCTGACCACTAGGCAGGGCGGCCGACAATAGGTATTTAAAGATATTTTATTACATATACACACTCGATATCGCTTAGGAAGCTAAATCTGGACGATATAGTGAATCTGTAGAAAACTTCATTTTTAAGAATAATACTCATTGCAAATAATTAATGTTGCAAAAAAATTCTAATGATTTTGATTTTAAATTTTTTCACTTGCTGATTAAATTAGCTTCACTTGAGCCTCATCTTAATCAAACAAAGAAGGGACCCGACAAGGAGGAAAAATCTATAAATGTTAAAAGAAAGTTACTTAAAGATATTGATTTTTATTTTCATTTCATTTACTAGAAATCATTAAATGTATCAGATAAATAAGGAATATTAAACGTAACTAAAAGATGTTATTCAGATTTAATACTTCTGAGAGAAATTCTTGCACATCGCCCCAGAGAAAAGAAAAGCTCTGTATTTACCTCAAGTTTTGTAACCTTTTAGTCTTCTGACGCGTTACACTCGTGAAAAAATTCGCGTTGAAATGCATTTCTTATTAGCGGTCCTCTTTGTCCGAAAATGTTTGTGTTTAGCAACAGACTGACTCCCAATAGAAGATAATATTTTTTTTTAAATAACGCTGCAATATTTCATAAAGAATACGATGCAACGCTGCAAATAGAAAGTAATTACCTCCAAATGCTAGGAAAATTCATAATTTCTCTTAACTATTTACCCGGTTACAATATCATCATTTCTCAGTCACTAATTTCCGTCTTTAGTGTTATTTCGTTAAAATTTTCGTTAGAAATGTTCACTTTTTGAGTAAATTTTATTTTCTGTCTGCACAATTTATTCTTTACATTTTGCTTATTTAGCAGATTTTTTAGCCATTACAAATATTTATTAACAAACATGTATAGTTTTGAAATTTAAAATCAAATTGCTTATTTAAAATTAATTATTTGAAATCAAAATATTATATATTTAAAGATTTTCGAAAATTATTTTATCTGACTTGTAATTTTGTCGTTTATATTAATACATTATGTTGAAAAATTATTCTTTGCAGAGCTAAAAGAGCAAAAGTATTAAATATATGTACACATAAAATGTTTCTTGATAATTAATCTTTAACAAACTTTATATTTTAGTTTATACCGGGTGTCCAGAAAGGACTCCCTGATTTCAAAATTAAATACCTCGAAAACAAAGGTCGACAGAGGAATGCAGTAAACGGTATGTTTATTGTGAAAGCTGTAAGAGTTTTGTACAGCAGTTTGAAATAATAATTACAAAAGCTGCTAACAGATGGCACTGTGGAGTTCATATCAGCATACATGAATGAAATAATCGTACGAAAATATTCTTTGCAAAAAATCACATCACAATGTTTTCAAAATGTTCACCACTTTGGCACTACAGAGGTGGCGCAAACGAAGAAGGAAATTTCCATCACATTTCGTAGTGTCTAAACAGAAATAGATTCACATGCCACACAGATCGCCAATTCAAGCTCATTCAGCGTGGTGGGATTCTTCGATTAGACAATATTTTTCAATGTTCCCCACAAAAAATAGTCACAGGGAATCAAATCCTGCAAATATGGAGACCAATCCATGCCTGCACCAGTAAATTTGGGATATTCCAAAGCAATGACTCGATTCCCGAAGTATTAAAGCGAAACACTTGTTCGGTACGATGTGGTCTGGCTCCAATTTGCAAAAACCATTCAGTACGTGGTCGATCCCCTAACGCTTGCTGTGTGGCGATAAATTGTTCCAAAATTGCAACGTAACGTTCACTAGTGACCGTTTCTCGGATGAAAAAAGGGCCAATAATGCCTCTGCTGCAAACTGCAACCCACACAGTAACTTTAGAATACAGGGGTTTCGCTTCACACCAATATGGATTTTCGGAACTCCAAAATTGCCACTTCTGTTTATTCACGAATCCATTCAGGTGCTTCATCTGCAAACCAGATGCAGCCAACATCAAATCCTTTACTATCAATCGTTGTGAGCATCTGAATAGCAAAGTCAACCCTTTGTTGCTCGTACGAGTATGGCCTGGTGAGTTAGAATTTTTGAATGGAAACATGTGTAGGCTCTTTCTCAGTATTTTCTGTGCTGGAACGCTTTAAACCAGTCTCAGACGCAATTCTACGGACGGATAACATAGGATTTTGCTAAAGAATTCCAGAAACTGTGGCGACATTTTCAGGCGTAGCAGCAGTTTGCTTGGGCCAACATTCCCCACTAGATCATCAGTTACGCTGCCTGTTCGTTGAAATTTGGCGAAGAGCGTACGAATGATTTTCGCATTGGGTCCTTTTGGAACATTAAATTGTGCTTGAAAACTGCGCCTTGTTGTCGTAGGACTCTCTTTTAACCTGTGGTACTCTAGCACCAGAGAAACGCGTTGTTTAATGGATTACATGGTTTTAATTTCCTCCTTCGGTATCCTAACCTCCTTTTACGCTTCAATAGTGGAACTGATCGCTTTGGGCTTGGGATCACTATTTATACTAAAGCATTACGTATCTATTTGCAGCTTTTGTAACTATTATTTCAAACTGCTGTAAAAATTTCTTACAGTTTTCACTATAAACATACCGTTTACTGCATTCCTCTCTCGATCTTTGTTTTCGAGATATTTAATTTTGAAATCAGAGAGTCCTTTTCTGGACACTCTGTATAATGAAAGCATGTTTAGCTTAGAAATCATTTTAAAGGATTAGAATGAAATAAGACAAAATTATAATTCTTTGTAAAAAGCTACAGATTAGTAATATTTTTGAATGTTATAAAATGATTCAAAAATGATTCAGAATAAAACTTTAAGTTCTTTTTTAATAAGAATTAGCTCTTATTTTAATTAAGAAATATATATTAAAATTATAAGAGTTTTATTAAATATATTAAAAAAATAAATGGAAAATTCTCAGGGAGAAATGTTCTCAGAATAAAATAAGATAGTGTTACGGTAAATGTCACTAATCTGGCAATTATATATAACTAATGATTATACATAAATCCTCACTAAACTCGGTAAAAGTTATAAATTATTGAAATATACAGATTATCCTATAAATGTCATAAATTCCGATTACTTTGTAGAAAAATTATATTTTAATTTCAAAGAATAAGCATTTTTAAGCTATATTAAATAATTCGTCCAGAAGAATTTGAAAAGCATCCTGGTGGCTCAGTATAAAACATACAATAAGCTCTTAGTTTAAGAAATTAAATAATTATGATTTTTTTGTACGTTCACACTTCAGTAGATATTATATTAGATAATAGTATAAGTTATATCCTTGACGTAAAAGGTATTAAAAATACAAAATGTCATCAGAATTACTGAAAGTAAATTAAAATCTAAATTGTTATTTCAATAAGTAATTAATTTTTTAAAACAATACAGAATTTTAAATTGCTGCCTTACAAAACCGAAAAACGTACTGATTGTTAAAACAAAATTTTCTCTCCTATCTTATTTTTGGAATAAAGCACATACGTAAATAAAATATTCATTTAGACACTCGAATTAAATAGCTCTTACTAGTTCTTATAGATAACTTTCATATTTTGTTATTTAATGGTCTGGAAAAAGAAAACAGTTTAGATTATTAGAATTTATAAAAACACTTCCATGTCCAAACAAATTAAAACCCTATTCTAAAAAAGAATTTATTCATGTTTGCTTTAAATTTACTTATTTACATGCATTAGACTGCTATAACACTTAGAATTACAGTTTGCCAGATTTTTTACATTTGGACTTATCAAATTTGCACTCTGTCTCGAAACACGTGGTTAACATCTTTGAATCTCAGAAAAAATGATTTTCTAATCCAATCTTTGACTAATTCTAAATTTCCGTAAGTTTGATTTCTACAGATGCACATTTCAGAATCCTATTCTAGTTAAGATTTTTTATCTCAAATTTAAAAGTAAAATTGGAGCCTTTAAAATTATCTATATTTAAGATTTTAAAGTAGAAACTTTGCTGTTGTTATTTGTATTATTCTCTTATTACATGTTTAGTAATACATGGTTATCACTATATGCGAGATATCATATTACTATTTTTGAGATGGGGTGCCAAAATTGGTATTGTACCCGGGCTCTAATTGTGCTCGCTACCCCAATGAAATGATAGGAGAAAAAAGTGAATTACAAAGTTGAGGAGTTTATCAATTTACTAAGGAGAGACACCTCATTGATATGGATGGGAAAAATAGAACCCCTTTAAAATGTACATTTGTTTCACCAAGATTATAAGCACTGCGACGTCACAAAATGTGAACTGAAAAAGAAAATGTTATCTTTCCTGCTAAACGGTAGCACAGTGGGATGGCTTGTGGTTCTTAATCCGAAGACCTCTGCCTCAAGAGTGCATCATCGTACTGATCTCACGATCAACTCAATGCAAGTTGCAATTAATGTTCGAAATCGTTGACTGCAAATACGTAAGAAACTGTTCACCTAGGGATCAGTAGTATAAAAGATATCTTGTAGGGTTTCTACTATGTTACATGGCCATGGATCAATTTTCAAATGAAACTGATCGATGATGAAGCGAAATTTTAATCATTTTACAAAATATCTTTATTTTATGATGAATTTTAAGCTTTTCTGCAAACATAAATATTATTTTTAGCTTATTATTGCTTGTGTTCAATATAAATTGTTAAAATTAGTACAAGAAGAAAAGAAAGAGCAGAATTATAATTTATAAATATTTGTCTTCAGTCATAGAGAGATCGAAACAGGTTTTGAGAATTTAAGTGCCGTAACAATTAATAGCTGAAAATGCAGTTTGATTGGTGGAACAAAGAAAAAACACACATCGTTAAAAAATTTAATGCATTATATTAGAATAGTATATTTATTTTTCTATAACAAATGGTGAAATCTTTCTAAATGCATGAATTCGTAACGTGTGATTTCATTCATTTGTCATTGTCTAACTTTAAGTTTCTAGTTTGCTATTTTAGAACTCACTAATTTTTAGAAATTTCTTAAAAAGTTATCCTTTTGATGATTACATTATCATTTTGATGAATGAAACACTGTAAGACATTTTTTTCAATAAAAAAAAATTTTTTTTATCAAGTAGAAAAGTTTGCTGCCTTACAAAACCCAAAAATGTACTGATTGTTAAAACAAAATTTTCTTTTCTATCTTATTTTTGGAATAAAGCACACACGTAAAGAAAATATTGATTTAGACACTCTAATTAAATACTTTTTATGAGAGAGAGAGAAAGAAAATCAAAAATGGTATACAAGTTTTTGCAAGCAAAAGCTAAGCATTTAGGAAGATTATGCAGACGTTTACTTTATTGGTGTTCCATTTAGCAGTTGTGAAAATAGATTTCTTTATTCTGAATCTACTAGTGGGGGGAGAGAAAGCAAATTCCCAACAATGAGTAAAAGAACCTTCAAAAGTTACGGATAACGTACTTAGACCAATTTCAAAACCGAATTGCTTTTGTTGATGAATATTTCTAACTTTTTTTTTTTTTTTTTTTTTTTTTTGTACAAGAAAAATGATATTTATACAGGAAATATTGATTTCAAAATAACTCCGCTGGAACAGTCAAGTGTATTAGATAAAAAGAGACAAATAGAAGTCGTTGCTCCTATAATGTTGGTACATTTCATGATTCGGGGTTTTAAACCTGACGGTGTTATTCGATCCCTTAGTGACGTATAGAAAACATCCCTGTCTTCCCAGCTGCTAATGATAAAAAGAACCTCAGGGGTACCAATCTCGGCGTTCCATATAACTCTATCCATCTCGTATTCCACTGACATTCATGACTCCGTTTGTATGATAGAATTTTTCTAACCCAAAAATAATGTTCAATACCAACGTATACATTACAGATTTTCAGTGCAGTTTTTCATACTTTATACGTATTGTAGGTGTCTTTAACAATGCATCTGCAAAAATAAGAAAATTTAATCATCTCCATATCACATGTTTCTACGAATTATATGTTATGCAATTTTTATAATTATATAATTACGTGACATATAATCATAAGCATATAATAATTAAAATATAATTATATTATTATTATGTAAATTTTACATGCATAGCGTGCAGTTGTTGGTACAACAATTTCAATACTCAGTAGTATGTAAGGCCATAAGATTAAGGGAACGTTCTTTGAAAAGTTATTAATAAGCATGTTTGCATTCATCATGATTGTGAATGTTACGAGATGCATATTTCTTCGATTGCTAAAATGGCACCACTAAGAACTGATGTTTTTGTAAAATTGCTCACTTCTATATAATGGAATCATAAAAATATGCTCATCCGTCAGAACTCTGAAAAAACTTATATTTTCAGCTTACGAAGCTAATCAACTATATTTTTAACATTAGGATAATTTTATAGAATATTTCCATCCTTGTTGTTATTTGAAACGCAGTTTTGAATATCCATTTAATTTATATTTTAGTTCAATATATATTATTGTTCAGTAGAAATTTTATTTTGTTAATTTTTATTAAAATATCTTAGTTTACTCACCACTATGCAAATTACTCATCACTCACTCACTTACTCATCACTATGCAAATTACTTTATAAATGATTAATAGATCAATTTCATCAAATTATTAAAAATTCTAATAAAAATATATATTCTTATAAAAATAGTTTCATGAAAATTTCAATAAACTACTTTCGTTGGGATAAAATATTCCTAGAAATTTCATTCTATATCTTTTGATAAATTGTGTTAGGATCTGTAATGCAAATTGCCTATTTATTTCATTTGAGGAATGGAATTTCCACCCCCACTAGATGGCAGCACTAAATTTATATGATTACGTTCTTAAATTTTACTGTATTTGAAGAGTTTTCAAGTGTAAAAGAATGATTTACTTTCTTTTAAAAGTAAAATTCACATTTTTTCTTGCGACACATTATTTTATTAAGATTTACAAATTCTCTATTATTTGTATGAAATACTTATATTTTAAGTGTTTATTTTTATATTTTATATATTAAGAGATATTTTAAAAAAACCAAATGTTTTTAAAGTTAACATCACTAGATGGCAGTACTAAATTTAGTTGTCCTTTTTTAATTCATCTGTTTCATATTTCTTTGTGAAATATAATATATGTATATTGGGAGGCTCATAAATATACCTATTTGCGCACATTTTCTTTTAATTAAATATACATCTGCTATAATTCTTTTAATTAAATCAAAAGGAGAAGAAAAAACATGTCCACACACACAAGTGATCTTATCACTTTAATTTTTAAAATTTACTTTTTCTTTTCAATCTACTCTTTTCTTCTCAACTATTTTCTTCACTTTTTTCTACTTTTGTGTTTTTACACAAAAAATGTAAAAGTTTGTTGTAAAAACATTCTTTTTCATTTTCTAAATATCGGTTCAAGTGTTTTCAACCACCGATAAACCATTTGAAATAGATTAATGTTTAATACAAATTCAATGAATAATGTTAATCTATATATTCAGTACTATTTTTAACTAATATCAATAAATCCAGATCTCTTTTCAACAATTGAACTTCAATTAGCAACATTAATTCCACTGTTTATGCTAGAATTATGATTTATTTTTTTCTATTTCACCACGCAGATGATTTTTTATGCATTGAATTTATAGAAATAAATGATCTGAATAAAATTTTTAATGAAAAGCGAACACGACTATTAAATAAATATACCAATACGGATAACAAAATGAACAAAAATTATAATTTCACTAATTTTGATACATAACGCATGATGAAAATCTATACTACGCGTTTTTATTTCATACTATTTTAAAATTTTATGCCATGAGGAATTTTAATTTTTTTTTTATCTCAGGGTTTTTCATTTTGTATTTGTAAGATATTACAAAAACGACAGAATCCTTTTTTCCAACATTATATTTTGATATAATTGCGTGTTATCTATCGCAGTATAAGTGGATTAAAGTAAAGTAAACATTACTGCAAGGTTTATCTTCATTAAAAAAATTTTGATATGAAACTTTTTGTAAAGTAATAAAAAATTCAGTTTCTGGGTAAATTAGCATTTTACTAATTAACTTTTACACTTCCAACGTATCTGTGTGCAAAACCATTTAACTCCGGCAATGTTAGCGTTGACGTAAAGCACAGAAATAAACCACGGAAAATTTCTTTTGCTTCATTGATAGCAAGAAAAGTTTCGGCTCTTACATCATCTGAATTCCTTCCCTCGGATCTTGCTTAGAGTCCAACATCCGGGGACACAATGACATGAAAACGTGTTCGAAGATGATTGATTTTTTTTATTAAGTGCTTTTACAGTTTGCAGAGAGGACTACTTTCATGCGAAATAGTGGAAACACCTTAAACTCACAAGGAGGTCCTTTGCTGACGTGGCCTTGGCTTTGGCCTGGAATTGAATGATAAAAGTACTGAATAGTGTTTGAAGGAATATTGCAGCAGCGTGCACGGAGATGTTGGGAAAGATCCGGAAGAGTTCTGGGTGGATATCAGTTCCGCATTCAATGCTCTAAAGCAGACAATAACAATTCCTTTAAATGAAAATTAAAAGACTGCACCGACCAAGGTACTTTGACTTCATGTCCATCAAACTATAGCTGTCTAGAATTCGTTGCATCAGTAGTATCCTTATTACCATCGAAAATTCCATCTGCTGCCTGAAATAAAGTAATAAAACATCTGTTTGCTAGAATCCTTTCTCTCTCTTACGGAAGTGGGAAATCTTATTTGGATTTTTTATTGTACAGTCTTATTATTTTTATTTTTTTTTTTATTGTGAAATTTCGTTGATTGCTTAATAAAATTTTTTAAATGAAATCCAATTTCCTTTCATCTTAAAAATAATTATAGAATTTTTCCTCTATTTCCTGAAGTGTTCAGGTTTTTATTAAACAGAATACCGTAGAGTATAACAATATTGTTCAAATGTATGGTCCTCTATCCATACATTTGAACAATATTGTTTTACATAAATTGCAAATGTGAGATCCATTTTTCTAAAAGTTTAGGTTATTAAAACAATTTTAAAATTGTATTTTTAATTTCTTTAAACTTATAAAAACATCGACATAGAAAATTCTGGATATATTAGCAATTTTATTTTATAGATCCATTTCACTTATGATTGAAAATATATAAATCACACATGTTCAATTGAATATAGGTTTTATTTTATAAATCAGTTTTCTATATTAATTGAAATAATGTGATTTTCAATTTGGATTGTTCTAAATTAAACGAATCCTTTTGCATTATTTGCAATTAAATATTTTAACGATTATTACTCAAACTGTTTGAGACAAAAGCCTTATAAAAAATTTAACGTATTTTTACAGACATTGTACTGTTTATTTATGTTGTATTGTTTAAATTTTTAATTGTATAAAATGGAATTCTGTATATTAATATTTGACCGACGCTGTGTCAGTATACTGCGAGACAAACGAAAATTTTAAGAAATTGGGATGAAGTTGCTAATTTTGTTTGCGTGAAGAAGTCAGGGCTAAAAATTAGCTAAAATATTTTTACACGTATAATATTTAACTTAATCCTGAGTATATGCACACAAAAATTGCCAAATTATCTGAGACATTATGTATCAATAAATATTATGTTATACATTAATCTTTTGTACTTCCTAAATTTAAAAAATAAATAAATAAATTATGGGAATAACATTCAAGTTATCATACTAAATAATAAATAAAAAGAAATCTATACCTTAGTAAAATTATATATCTTTGTTAAAGTTTAATCAGTTGTGTGAAAATATGTGTTGAAAAAGTGGAAGATTCTTTTAAAAGAAGCCACTGTGTTTATGTGAAAACTATTTTTAAATAGACTTTGATAACATGATGTCTTTAAATTACAACAAACAAATATTAAAAATCAATATTTTTATTGAAAAATTATGTGGTAACAAAATTTAAATAAGTCTTTCATTATTAGATGACCAGTACACAACACCTTCAGAGCGATCTAAATAGTTCGAGCCGGTCACAGGGGGAGGGCAGTTCATGGGCAACGGCCTGTCATCCATGGGTACATGGTGAGAACAGTCTCCAGCCACATAGCGACCAGCAGTCGGGCACAAGCGATTCATCCCCCTCAATACATCCGTGGACACAGGCCACAGAGTGTAGTCGATGCACGTGCACTGCTTCGATCCGTGGCTGTCCTGGGAGTCGGAATCAGGGTGCTCTAAAGAGTCATGCTCAGGTGAAGAGTTGGGCAAGTGCGATTCGTTTTTCCCCCCGTGGCACATACTGGGTGCGCCCCGTTTGCGCCCCAGCATAGACTCGTAGCGCAGTGTTGACGCGGCTCCGAAAGGAAGCTTCTTCTGGCTGTTCAGGAAGAGGCTGCTTCTGCTGGGGCCGCGCAGCTGCTGCCTCTGGACGTCCAGGTTCCGGGCACCGAGGCTCCACGTGACGCAGTGGCAGTTGCAGCTGTGGGCGCTGGACCCCCCGGAGCTCTCGGGACGCCTGTTCA
Organism: Latrodectus elegans; assembly: GCA_030067965.1. Taxonomy (NCBI): domain Eukaryota; kingdom Metazoa; phylum Arthropoda; class Arachnida; order Araneae; family Theridiidae; genus Latrodectus; species Latrodectus elegans. The sequence goes on from CM057813.1 coordinate 119,877,462, forward strand.
CGTACAGAAAATGGTCAAAGAGTTGCTGCTGCCACGGATTCGTTGCCTCCTTCAACGTCTCGTGCTGGTACATCCTCCTACGAAAATGCTCCTTTAGCTTTTTCTCCACGAAGAGTCTTCTGCATTTAATAGCGATGACCACGACGCACAAGCAGAGGATGCTCAAGCCGCAGCACGTGCCTATCAGGAGGAACGCCAGCTTCTCCATCGTGAATCCTGGATCCAGGGCATCACGGTACTCAGCGTCATCCAGTTCCTCTTCGCTCTTATGGTCTAAGCTGTTATCGAAGGGACTAGAAAGTGTTGTCGGTGGTTCCGGAATGTTTCCGAACCTCATTGTTGCGTCTCGCATTCTAGAGAGACAATATTAGATTTTATATACTTACATGTCTCTGGTAAAATGAAATGCTTTTAACATGTGTATACACATTAAAAATTTTGCAGATCAATCAAATTTTATTAAACTTAAAAATAGTAAATTTATAATGTTTTACAATTTTTTACGGCTCATTTGTAAGGACAATATTATTAAAAACATTGCATTTATTGTAATAATCAAAAACATGTTTATAAAAAATCTTGCTTTTTCTTGCAAATTAAATTAAAATTTGTACCGAGCGCTGATTCCTTAGAACTTGGTGGTAGCTTCATGTATCTTTCAGGTGACTGGTGCGCACTAACGATCCATTATTATTGTTTGAAAAATGCGTTTCACAGCTTACCCAAATAACCTAACAACCAAACGCTCTTACAAGACTATTTTAACAGCTATGTTTGTAGTTTGGAAAAATTTGTCATAGGCAGTGAACTCCATATGAATGAATAAAGCATGCAAATGTTAGTAGCACTCATTTTGACAGATGCACATGCAAAAGCCAAAACTGCCTTATCATTTAGCTGTTAACTTCTAATAACGTTTGCAATTCTAATCAGAACACCTTACTCTTAAAGGCACGGTTTTAGATTATGACCAGGAAGAGCCTTTGAGAACCAGCTTGCTAATTTTTATTAATAAAATCTTCACAATTCCCACATATTTCAGAGAATGCAATGATTCTCGAAGCAGGAAAGATGAGGATATATCGCCACCGAAAGCAATAATTTTTGTACATCTACAAAATGGTTTGAATGAAAATATGTTGAACCAGAAAAAACGTTTCCTAACGAATGACGTTGCTTCTAGATCAAAAACGATTGTCAATTAAACGTCTTCCTGCATCAATTTCAATTTTATCTTCAAGAAATTGATTATCTATGAACATAATAATCCGTTGCGAAGGGAACATTAAAATTAGATTTCTTTTAAGACTAGAGTATGTGAACGTGTGATCTACTAGATGTCTTATTTAAAATATGATATGAAATTACCTTTAAATTGTTAAAAAATTTCTCGGCAAACATTTGAAAAAAGCATATGTCTGAGTATAAGAAAAATTATCTAATAAAATTCATTTTAATGTTTTTATATTAAAATCAAAATCAGAAAGAAAATGTTCATTAAATTAGAAATTAAATTTCTAAATTTTGATATTTAAGATTAAGACTTCATCGAAATGCTTCAACACATTTCCCTTTTATGTAAGCAATTTCTTCAAAAATTTCGATACTTTATAATTGATTTTACCTAAAAGAACATGTAAGTAGTAGCCTAAATTGTGTTATTAAAATTTCAGGTGCTATTACATTACAGCTCCACAATCGATCCTAAAAGTGATTTCCAAGCAGTTTCTGTCAGAAATAAACTTTGGCGTTTAAATATGTTTAATCAATAAATAACAATTTTATTTATTTTATAAAATCTAAATAAAATATATGAGCTATTTTTAGTAATTACTTAAAATATAAACTTTTTTATACAATAAGCGATGCAAAGATTTACAACAATAATTGCTATTTTTATTTCTTTCCCGTTATGATGATTATCGCATGGAAGTATAATGAAATTATACCAAATTTCCTTTGATTACACATAAATAACTTTTTAAAATCAATTAAATTTTGTTTCTGACGACTAATTTTTAAAACTTTTTGTTTTAATTTTCAACAATTCCTTTTAACTTTTATTATCTTGTCAAAAGTACATTTATAATTGGGCCTTAATTCTAATAAAGTAATTTAAGCGTTTTAGTTTTCCTTTGTTAAAATTAGTTTATAATGGAATTATTTTTACTAAATAGTTTTGATTTATTTTTGTGAAATTTGAGATATTATATCATAGAATCATACTGAAATATGCCAGTTCAGTGTACAGATGCAATCTCATCTTTTGTAAAATAACTTATTCAATTCTGTGTGTGTGATGTGGTTTTTCCTTATCCGTTGCTTAATTTTTTTTATTTGACAACTGATTTGGTTGTTATTACACTTTTTCTCCTGAAGTACAATTATTCAAATTAATGCACTCGCCAGAAAAATTCAGAGATTGTCAGCCAAAGAATTTTAATTCGCTATCTTTACGAAAATTTATTTTCGATATTCTTCGATTCATGTATTTCCTTATTCTTCGATTTGGGTGATGTTCTTTATAATTATGATGACTTTCGATTTCAGTATTTGGAATTACAAGCTGTTAGAATTAAACGGTTTTCACATTATCGGGAAGATAGCAAATTTATTTGAAAAGAATTTTAACTACTGTTGCAAAGTAGAATTTCTGTAAATTAATTTAGATAAAACAATGTAATAGGTAAATGTAAATATGCTATTCATAATTCTAATTTAAATGTAAATTGTTCTTAAATTTAGACACAATTATTGTTAATAGTACAACTGCTAAGATCACTGTTAAGAGTGACTTTCTTTTTACATTTGGCAAGATACTTTTTTTAAAAAATGCATAATACCTGTTGGGATAAAATGTGCTCATGACTCGAACAGATGTCCTTCTGGATTCAAAGGTAGTTGGTGTGGTATCAGAATCCGTTGTTGTGGCGGCCGTCGTGGGGCTACGAACTCTGAAGAAAGGATCTGGACGAGTAATTCCTAGTACTGGTTCTCGTTTGTAAATATCAGAATAATGAAAGAAGCTGCCTGGCCTGAACTCTGGCACAGTCGAGTCTTGCAAGCTACTGTTGTAGAGCTTCATGAGACTCTCGTAGAATGTCTTCTGGTCTATTCTAGGCCGCTTGTTTGTGATATTACTGGAATGTCTGCTATTTTCCATTTTTGCTTCGCGTATTCCATCTGAATCTTCAGGGCTTTCACCAAATTTACTGCTATCAGGTCTTATTTTTATAGCAAATTTTGTAGATTTTAAGACTGGAAGTTTCATAAAGTTTCTGTTAGTGTCATTTGTCCTGAGACGACTGAGAAAACTAGAAGAGATAATTTCTTTCAAATTCTGAGATTCGTCAGAAACAGTAGAAGATATTTCCGATTCTGACTTAGATGATTTTGGAACTAACGGAGAAGATTGTGATCTATTAATGTCTGGAAACGCATTATTAGTTTTGGGCTGAATGTTTGGAACCTTTCTACTTAGTACAGAAGCTGATATAATTTGCGAAGTTCGAAAAGAATCATTCATCATCAGGGGTGTATTGGTGGTAAAGGGTAAAGTATGCTCCTTGAAATTATCAGTAGATATCTCTGAAATAGATATATTTGAGACATTTGGCCTAACTGAATAATCTATATCATCGCCAGTTGTAGTTTTAGGATTTTGATCATTATCTTGTTTGGATTTCTCCTTTTTGATTGATTTAGACAGATCAACATTTGAGGATTTATTATTGACAATTTTACCAATAACTTGAGATTTTAAACTTCCTTTCTCTCGCATTACGCCAAACTTCCAGAGATTTATAGATTCAGTAGTTGTACGTAGACGTGGCTTCAGAAGTTCATAAATAGTGACGTTTTTAGGATTTGAATTTTTTTGTAATTTTCTGCGCATACTAGAGATACGGTATGATTGTGTCACGCCTTCAGTCTCAGAAATACCAAAGGGATCATATGGATGGACCGATCCTCTTTCCATCGCTGAAATATTGTAAGTGTAATTAAAAGGTTTGTTAGTAGGAAAAAGAGTGCTGTGCAGAATTGTTCTGTTCTGCCGTCCGCTTCTGAACGGATCGGGTTTCTGCTTCTCCGTTTCTCCATCTTCCCTGGATGCAATAAAATCAACTCTGTACTTCCTTCCTCTACGCCTGGTGGTTTCATTCGTGAGTGCTGTATTGTATGGCAAGTGAGCTGAATTCGATGACAAAGTCCAGCTAAATTTTTTCGATGAATTTAAATGAGAAACGCTCAAAGAGTCGTTGGCACTTTTGAGTTGAAGTGGTTGGCTATTAGAAAAGGAGTTTTGAAGATTTTTCTTGATGATTTTAGGTTGGTTGTAGCTTTCAGTAACTGCTTCAAAGAGCTGAAGAGTCCTAGTTGCTTGAGGTTCTTTCATTTCATTTTTATATTTACCAGAAGGATTGCTTAATTCTGCTTCAACATTGGAAGACCTGGGTTTATTCTTTGACCTCCATTTAACCTTCGGTCTTCTAACTCTACTTCTCTTCCTGCCTGGTTTCCGTTGGTGAGAGATGTTTTCTGGGTTGATGGCCTCGTACACTACCATCGGCTTGTCAGAGTTTTTCATATGATTATCTTTACCTCTTGAAGGAGAATTTCGTGTGAGACTTGTCACCAAGAAATCATCAGAAGGCCAAATCGTCCTTTTCTTGAACACTTGGTGAGACAAAGAAATTTTTGCTGGTAAAATACTGGCTGTTGTTCTTGATGAAGGAAAAAGTGTTTCTGTCACTGTCCCTTTTCCAGCTGAATGTCTAGAGAGGTGTGCTTTGTGTGATTTAGAAATGAATGGTGTGTCAGGAGGAAATGGTGACCACGTGGTTAAGCAAGTCCCCGACAGACCCCCAATTAAACCAAAGAGGATGAGTCCCACCCCTAGGGGACTCATCATTTTCATTATGGAACTCCAGCATTTGAGAAGCAGCATTTATTTCCAAGTTCCATGACAGAATTCACTTTTCAATTTCCGTTACATAGTTCCTCACGGACGAAAATGTTTGATATTCTTTTGAAAGTACTGTAACCTTCATGTCCATTTTGAGTGTGATAAAGGAATAACTGTTCTTCTAAAAGCAACGTAATTGAGATTTAGAAAAAATTTGCTAAAATATTTTTCTTTTGTTTCTCGAAATTTCTTTTTGCCTGTAAAATGAAGGGAAATAAATTAAATTCATTGCATAGGAAAAAGAAAAAGAATAAAAATTCAAAAACATAATAAATAATAAATAAAGACAAAAAAGTACATAATTTTAAATACATTCAATACATTTCACTTAAATTTCAGTTTCAATAAATTTACATAATAATTTAAAATGTATATGAAATACCTCATACAATTAACAACACAAAAGTTCAGAGGATTTTATAATTTGTGCGCAATTTAAAATAAAATTTTGGTGGAGTTTCAAAAGAAATGAAAAGTTTACATTTAAAGCTAAATGTATTTAACATAAGTAAAAATGCTATATTTAAAATTAACATTTAAATGCATTTTATACCTTTTGTTTGTATTTCAAATTTGGTTAGACTATACTTAAGGGTGCCCCTTGAATTCTCATCAAGTTTATTGCCTAGCTGGGCGATGTTGTTCTATTTATGGTAATCCTAAACGTTATTCTGAAATCTATTCGTGATTCTGATTGGTTTAAATTTAGCCGTTATTTATGAATGTTTAACGGTATATGTAATTGAGGTCTCTTACTTATACGATGGATGTCGGCTGGTAAGATTTAACATATATATTATTTTTTTATTTTTTTAATTTAATATTTATAATTATTTAATTTATTTAATATTTATAATTATATAATTATTTAATTTATTATAATAAAAATAAATTATATGTATATATAATAATATACAATGATAATAAATTATAAATAATAATTTAATATTAATATTAATAATATTCCAGCAAAATAAAGTTAGTAGATATTTTTCCTTTTTTAAGTGCTTACTGTATTATTTTTGAAATTTCATTGTATTTTGGCTGCCATTACTGTTTGCACAGCATTCCGCCTGAACAGGATTGGCGCCAAACATAAAGCGCGAATCTCACCAAGTGGCACCCTCAAATATATTTTTACTCATATGTTTATGCTTCAGGAATTTTTTAAATGACTCTTTCAAAGTCTTATACAAAATGAAACTAAATAGGGCAATTCCCTTGCAAATTATGAAGAAAATTTTCATAGAATTTTGTAACGAGCGTAAACAGTTCAAAACTGCGTGCATTTTCACGTGTTTATGAAATCGTATTTGTAACCTGAAAGTAGCTTTTGCATAGAGTCACACTTGAGAGGAAAGCAAATGGAGCAAAGGTTTCTTTGTCTTTTTAACCGCATGTCAACAAATGGCACTGGGGTATTTATATTTGGTCGCCTATACGTGACATGTTTGTGAAGTGAAATGAGGTCTCATCAAAAGCTCTGATATCAATAATGAAAGTTTGATTCTCCTTAGATAGAAAAATCAAAGTGATTATTTTGGATGAAGTAAATAAAGATTTTTAAATATTGAAAATTGTTAATTCAGATGCTGAAAGGCTAAGAGTTAAAATCACGAACAATCATTATAGATATCTATGGTGAATGAAAATTAAGTCTTTAAAACAAGACAATCAATGCTTTTTAATCAGAGGAAGAGTTTAGTTTAAATTACTTGTGAGATGAACCTTAAGAAATTTTAAAAAAATTCTAGTGCAGTAGTAACATGATGGTAGAAAATAATTCTCTTATATTTAAGGCTGTGACACAAAATAGGACTCTTGCTCAGAAAGAGCATTCGCTTTTATAAAGTGGAATCTCACTTCTCTGCTTAGACATAGAAGAGTCCTGAAACTGAATACGAATGACAAGACCATGATTTGTGTTGCGATCTGTAGTAGACAGAAATACGTAGCTAGATTTGCGGAAATAAAATGCAATAAAAAATTCCATTAATAGTAAATTTTTTAAAGTCATTCATATCAGAAAAGTATAATTAAATAAAGGAATTGAAATGAATCTTTTTTTAAAGTAAAATAACAGAACGTGATATTAAATAAGAAAATATATTGAAAAATATAAAAATTCTCTAAGAAACCATCTCACCAAGAAGATCGCAACAAATATATTAAACTGCAGTTTTTTATTTTTCAAATATTTTGTCTTTCTTGTTTTACTGTTTTTCAGGCCGTATCTTATTTATACTTGCCTATCTCTTTTTATCTGCTTTTGCACTGGTTAGATTGCCAATATTATATATTAGTTTATATTGTACCTTTTGGATTTTATGTGATGTATTTTATTTTGCTTACTTTAATTATTGCTTCAAATTGTATTTACTGCTTTATATATAGTTAGCAACCCTGTGTATATTAACTAATAAATACACAAAGACATCACACGTCTATCTTAAGCGAAGTCAAACTAAAAGACGACATATTAATCCTAATAGGAACTCCATAATATAAGCAAAAATGAAACCATACTTCATTTCTTCACTATGAAAAGAAAAAAAAAACGAGAATTTTTGTTACATCATCTATTGTTGCCAAGAGTCAAGTTTAAGAATAAGTTTATAGTGTCTTATATTTTTAGTGTTATTTACTGATAATATATTCATTAGAAATAATTTTATTATATTATAGAATATAGAATAAAGTATTTCTATATATTCTAATACACCGTAATTTTACACCAAACATTATATTCTTTGTTAGAATTCCTGAAGGAATCTGTATTATTCCAAATATATAAAATTTGATTTCATTAATAAATAAAAATAGTTTCAAGACAGTTAATTAGTTTTAAAAGTAGGAAAGACGTGCATTAATTACATTTATTTACAAATTAATTTTCAAATTTCATTCATCTCTAAAAATAATTTAAATGATTTTAATTAATGATAATAAGCGATATTAAATATGATATAATATTGATCTACTTTTAAAGAAAACTCATTGAATTCTTAAACAATAAATTAAATTTTCTCAAACAAGTATCAAATTTAAAATGCAAAGTTAAAAATATCTCAAACTATACAAAAATATAAATATCTTAATCCTTCTTTGTAATATACGAAACAGTAAAAAGGTATTTTTGGTATTTTCTATTTTTATCATTATTAGTCAATTGTATGTATTAAGAAAAGAGAATACAGTTATATAAAATATTTTATATATAATTCGCATATGCATAATAACTTCATAAAATTATAGGCATTAATATAGTTATGTTATTATTACAATTATAAATTCTATAACATTTATTTAAAGTGAAACTGTAAAAATTTGTACAATTTCCTTATTGCTTAGATATTTCATAAAGTAAAAACTAAATTAAATACTTTCCCCCACACACACACATGTATTTGTTAAATTTTTAAACTAATTAATTTTTTTTAGTTATCAACAGTAAAAAATATTAGGTGTGTTATAAAAGAGAGAGGTTAAATTTCAGAAATAATTCACGTCAATCTTCATTGAAGTAAAGAGAAGGTTAAGTTACATGAAGCACACATTGATTTTTTTCCTATTTTTCAAGATCATGATGCTAATGGCATCACCTTTGCGGATCACTAAAAGCCTCGCTGTCACTCAGATCTCTCTTTGAAAAATATGCTCCAGAAACCGTTACCTCAACAGGAGCAGTTACAGTGGAAGGGAAACGAATTGACCTTCCATTCCAAGCCTCGTTAGCAGTTTAATTTTTCAGTAACATCTGCAAGAAAGAGCCAATTCTGGCGCCTACAGCGTAATTTGAATGTTTCTCAAGGACGTTTACATGGGTATAATTGGTGTGTTTAGAAAAGGAGAAGGCGCATGCTGAAAGACAAGCTTTTGAATGTAATTAATCGGCAACTAGTGAAGCTTTAAGGACGTGAATGAGGAATTCACTCTCCTTAAGTATAGTTAAGAATAGATTGTCTTTCATGCATATAGCAAAAATCAACAAGAAAAACCTTTCCTTCATTTGGTGGAGTTTCAGTTTAAGTTCACAGATTCTTGGGAATTGAACACGGCGTAGTGAACAGCTTAAAATTCAATGTGCTTTCTGTTACCATGAATCCTAAGTTATTGTCCTCTAAGAGAATTTTTCTTAGATAAGAGTAAGTATTCAAGTTTTCCAAAGAAGACCTGGAATATTCTCCAGCACCCTCTCCGACAGATGTGCATAGGGAGAGAAAGAGGAAACGCATCTGCTATTTGAGGATCGATCTCAGTGGTCTAATACTCCAAATTACGGTATTTAAACAATAAGCCAAGGTGATACCAAATTTTCGCAAACACACAATTCTTGAAATAAAAATAACCAAAAAATGGCCCTTGTTACCATTTTGTAATTTTCAGGGAATTTTTAGATCAAATTATAATTTACAACTTGTATGTAAGATTTATGGATCAATAAGAAATTTTTCCTCAAAGATGAATGATAACAACAGTTTCAAAAGTGCAATGTTTTCAATAAAAACTAATTAATGCAGTTGAATTTAAGAATGCAAAGAATCGACTTCCATGTGTACACACTGTTAAAAGAAATATTTCGGGCGATCGCTAAGATATTAAAAGGATACACATCAACTAGTGTATCCTTTTAATATCTTATCTTTTCATAAGATATTAAAAGGATGCACTAGTTGAGATTAGATTTGAACTATGAGAACGGCATTTTATTTTTAATCAAGTTCATTTTTACGCATATTTAAATATTTTCTCCTCAATGTAGCTCTCTGTGTGTTTATTGCTCTAAAATACCTTCCTGCGATAACGATTCTCCGGGATCTCATTTCTTAAAATATAGAGTGGATCAATGCAAACATTTACACCCAAAGTTTTCATCAAACTCATAAGCAGTTGCACTGAAGATTAAAGTAATGACATTTGTTTATCATTTTATATGAATTTAAGAAAGTTTTTATTGTCTTGAGAATACTATAATTAGGAATACACTTTTACAATGAATAAATTTAGTTATTTTTTAGTACAAATCAAATACGATGAATGAAAAATCGAACGTAAAAGTGCAAAAGGAAGTTATAGTTATTAAAATGAAATTCGTATTTTACTTATTATAATGTCTAAAACTGTGTATGTATTTTCCGCAAAAGTTTTTTATCATGATTTTTATATCACTATTAGTTATCCTAATTACAAATTCATTTGATTCATATTTTTGACAAACTAAATGAAACTAATTATAACAAATTTGATTACATATTGACAAACTAATATTACAACCGTTTTAAATAAACTAAAGGAATTTGTAATAATATTCCCGGAAACAAAAGGCGTTACAAATTAAATATATTTCTTACTTTTTAATGATTCTGAATTTAAGGCTTATATTGTGATAGTTTTTCTTTAAATATTCCCCCTGCACCCTTTTCTATTAAAATTTACATCTATTTTCAAAACATTATTAAAACTATTTTCAATTCATTTTTTGCTAACAATATGTGTTAAAAATGATCATTAAATTTGAAATACGATTCTACAAAAAACCATTTATAAAACGTAGACAACCAGGACTTAGTTTTCAACTAAAATTGCTTTTGTCGATAGATGATTTCGTTACAATTAGCCGATAATTTTTCGTTCAACCAGTTATTTAACAAAGCGTTGCTGGATCGCTTCTTTATTCTTCTGTCCTGTTCAGGAATGTCAGATTGTGTCCTAAATAGGGCGATCATCACGGATGTTGTCTGCGAAACCTTTACAGGGGCCTCTTATTTTACGACTAGGCCTTTGGGCTCCTTGTTTTGGGTCGAAAGTTCTATGAACCGGCCTGATCACGATTAAGTTTTTTTTTTTTTTTTTTAATGAAGCACAGTAAAAAATGCTTTTATAATAAGTGATGTTACAAAAAAAGACCGGAACTGGATGAGTTATCAGCGGTCGCATTTTAGGTATGAAAAACCAAAATAAAAGGTGCCATTTTTTTTTTTTCAAAATAAAAGATGATCCTACTTAGCTATGATTTCAGGCGCAGATTTCTGGCCCTATTTTCATTTATGTTAATCATGCTTTAAAAAAATTTCTTCCATTACAATATGGGAATAACAGAAGAATTTAGAGCACTCTAAGCTGCACAAGATTTCACAATAACTGAGCTCATTTTTATTTACAATAATACATCATAAAATATGTAACTTTTGTAAAACATAATTTAGAGTTTATTAGCTTTTTATAATCTATTCATATCACGTTATATAATTATATAAAATAATTACAAATGAATAGCCAGAAATTACATAACTTTCTCTTTCCTTTGAATGCGTGTGAGTAATATACTTCTGTAGAGGTGAATTTTATATCATAGAATCCTGTAGATATCATATACAATATTTTTTAACTCGCAAGAAATTCCAGTCATTATCTAACTAGAAATATTTGCGAATGAAAAAAATACATTGCATAAAATACTAATAAATGTTCAAAAATGTCGGCAAAATATTCATATTGTGGCAATATTCATATATTTATAAAAAATTTTCTTCATATCATAATGCAACTTTCTCATTATACTTCCAACAATCTATAGCAAAATTCACCTGTAGCAGAATATGTTAAGGCGCTTCATTTGTACGAGAAGCGCCGTATGTTTACAACCAATTAGTTTTTAAAGCTCGTTTCTCATTGCTACAGCATTACTAAAAGGGAAGTGCTTTCAAGCTCACGCGACTCAGACAGTCCCATTTGTTCAAATTTGTGTTTCTACACTGGTGAAGTGAAACCACAAACACTATTTCCAACTTATTTATATTTATTATTTACAGGAATATAAATGTAAAATATGTAAAAGAAAACTGACAGAAATTCTAGTTAGCGGAGTATTTATCATGTCTTTATAATTAAAGCTAGGTTTCATAAAGAATATCATTTAATTCAAATTTAAAAAAAAATTCGTAATTGATTACCCACTTGGTAAATTAATGAGAATGCATAAAATAAGGTTATTATACACTTGATAGAAAAGTAAAAGAAAGAAATCTTATCCATTTAAATTATCTTCATTTTGAGAAATTTAGCTACTTTAAAATACTATAAAAATCTTTGACCAGTATGGATTTCTTGAAACCAGTAACCGTTTCTTGACTGTGCATTGAAAGAATCTACATTTTGTTCATGCTTCAGAGTCAGTTTTCAGTGCTGACTTTATTAACACATTAGTTTTATTTGGTCGAACAGAGATAAAGTAAAAAGAATTTCAGTAATTTTCGCTCATTTTCGTCACGATTTTCATTTTTTATATATAATGAAGTTAAATAATAAATTAAAAATGTGATTGCTATGAAATGCAGAATTATAAGTTAATAATAATTCACTTCAATATTCCAAGAAAAATGTGCAATGGATTGAAGACTATATTTTTACTCTATCAGAAGAGAAATATTCCTATTCATTTATTAAGAAAAAGAAAGTGAACATCAGGGTTTTAATATTTCTACACGCGTAAAATAAATGAATTTAATATTAAAATAATTAAATGTCAAAATTCACATTAGATTGTGTGGGGGAAAAGGCAAACTATGCAAACCCAACAAAGGTGCGTACATTTTCTTATAAAATCTAAAGTCACATCTCATGTTGTAAAGGAAAATCTTACTACCAAAATAGACATTGCAAAATATTTGAGTTTTTCTGTTTGAACTGTGAACAAAATTATAAAGCCGATTTAATATTCATCAAAACAAAAAAATGATGTCCTACATCGAAACATATTTTTCAGCTTATGACTATGTGCAGTTTGTTGTATGAAAATTATTTGGCATATGAAAAATGGAAATAAGTAAATGTAATCAATAAAGCTTGGATAAATCAATTTGACATCAATAGGAAAGATTGTTTTACATTAATAATTACCATTAATATTACCAAAAAAGCTTAACAAGTTGGTTTAGAGAAACTACGGAAAGATTTTCAAATGTTTTTTTGGTTATTTTTGGATTTTCTTTTAACGGAAAACTTAAAACAAGTACAGTAGAACAAAATATCAAAATTAATTTGGATTACTCTATCAGAGATATGTTTTAATGCCTGTCATCTCACAGAAGAATCCAAACTATCTACACTGCATTAGGCTCCATCGGGCTAAGGTTCCACGCCATTCATTTAATACTCTATTCTTTTGAAAAAATGAAACTGGAATTGAAGCTATTCCCTGTAAAGCAGTTCCGCTCAAGTAATGCGATGGATTACTGTGACATCTGGACTTTTAAAACGAGCTCTCAAAACATTGCAGGGACTCGGGAAGATAGTGACTGAGGAGTGGAACAATATCAGCCTCGAAGTTTATGTTAGAAATCGAGGAATAGTTTAAAGAAAAATCTATTAGAACGATCATATTAAGCACGCCAAACACGATAGGATTTGTTGTACGGTGAACAAGTTGTACCGTCTGTGGGACAAGAAAATTCAAACAAGCTCTGATTTTCTTCCAACACAAGCAATTGCTTCCCGTTGCCGCGTCCCACAGGGTTGCAAATTATTTCTTGGCGACACTTGAAAAAATTAATATTTGAAATTTTTCATTTACTGAAACTTAAGATTCACGTTTTACAACAAGTCACGATCCCGTTTTTAAAAGTTTCCATGAAGCAAATATTGCAGGAATTTATTGAAGTCTATAAAGATGAGCCTTGTTTGTGGTAATAATGAGTATCGATTACACAAATAAAATAAAAAGAAAGTTTGCTTACGAAAAATTATTAGAAATATATAAAAAGATAGATAAAAAGGCTTCAATTAACGAAGTAAAGGAAAAAGGAAAAAATTAATGCCCTCCGTAGAATCTATAAAAGAGAAAAATCAATGAATCGAAAAAAAATGATGTAAGCACGGAGGATGCATATGTGTGCCGACTTTATGGTACTTTGAATATTTATCATTTCTGGACGAAACTCCAATTCCACATGCTGAAGTATCTTCCATTAATTCGGACACAAGTTTTGTTGAGAAAGGTGATTAAATAAGTTGCATTAATTTATTTTGTAAAGTTATTCTCAATCTGAATGAATATATATAATTACACATTTAACGTAAAATTTAACTACGAAGTCTTATAATAAGCTTTATTAGAAAACAATATATTTTTTTATTTCAAAATGCATACAAATCTTCAAAAGGAACAATTTAAAATTTTTATTTTCTATATTTTTAAATATGAATTAAGTTTAAACAATAATATAAAGGTATTAGTTGAGATTATTCTGCTGTTTTCTTTAAATATATTATTTATACAATTAAACAATAATAAAATTAGATAATTAAAAATAATTAATTGATTAATAATAACAAAAGGAAATTATTTACCTTTAAGTGAAATTGAAAATAAATGCACTTTATGTCATATGTGTGAAGAATAATTTAACACACGGCTAGCTTATTTCTATATTTATTTAACATTTAAAAACACAGGTAAATCACACACGCTACACAGAAAATGAAAACAGAAGAATATTAAAACAAGGAAAACTCCGACAATCATAATCGAGCAGCATTAGGCTCTAGGGTTAGAGCTAGTCTGGTACTCTCAGTTCGCTTATGATCGCTAGATGGCGTTGCTTTATTACAGACTCCCCCTCTGGCTCTGAAATCGTCTCGATGATGAGCCAGGATTTGACTGTCTGATTTTTGGAGGTCTCCCTCGTTTTCTTAAGGGAGCAACTGGACCTCTGTCTTTCGATGAAGGTAGTTGGTATGGCTTTATCACATTCGTATGATATGTACCTAACACTTGATCAGGTGCAGCAGGATCTGCAACATCATATGTGGTAGGAGACCTGTTTGTAAGTATGAGGTATGGACCTTCACGTCTTGGCATAAATTTTTTACTTTTCTTGTTCCTGGAATTACTTATTTGATGTAGAGTAATCCATACTTTGTCACCTGGCTTATAGTAAGCCTGTCTATGTCTTTTGTCAAAATAGACCTTTCTTCTATCTTGTTTTTGTTCTACTCGCTCCCTGATTTGAGGAGTCAGGCGAGCAAACCTTTTCAAATAAGGCGTTATTTCAGGGACAAAGTTATCATTATTAATAATTGATCTCATGTCATGACGAACATCATCCGTTGTCCTAAGCTCTCTGCCAAATTGCAGATAAGCGGCAGTGTGACCAGTGGTGTCACATCTAGCTGTATTCATGGCAAAACGAATCATCGGAAGATGTTCTTCCCAGGTATCATGAGCATCGCCTACTAAGATGGCTAATCTAGGTTTCAAATCTCTGTTCTTACGTTCAGAGGGATTCGCTTGAGGATGATAAACAGGGATAAGGTCCTGTTTGATATCTAACAAATGACAAATTTGTTGCATGACGGCACCAACAAATTGAGATCCGTTGTCACTGATTAATCTCCGAGGAAGTCCATAGCGTAGATAAACTTCCTCAAGTAGCGTTTTGGCACAGTTTGACGCTGTGGCTTCATTAAGAGCAAATAACTCAACCCATTTGGTACTCGTGTCTTCCACAATAAATATCCATTTCTTTCCTGTTGAAGTTTCTGGAAGAGGACCAAAGAGATCAAAAGCAAGAGTTTCGAATCTTTGCGCATAAATAGGCGTTCTAAGCAGACCAGCAGGTTTCTGATTTGTTGGTTTATACCGATTACATTCCGCACATGTTTTGACATAATCAGAGATGTACTTCCTCATGCCTGTGAAATAATATTTGGAAGCTATCTTATTGTATGTACCTTCTACTCCATAATGACCAGCTGTAGGAGCATCATGGTATTCTTGCAGAATTCTTTGTCGTTCTTGGATAGGAACAACCAATTGCGCATCGTCTGAATCCGTCTCAGGCGAATAACGATACAAAATACCTTCGTTCATTATATATCCTCGACTGATATAGTTAGCAAAGTTTTCATCCTTATCATTGTTTTCCAGACAATCGATAATTTTCTTCAGATCTGGATCTGCCAACTGTTCTTTACGAATATCACTTGATTTCCTAGTTGGCATATCGACAGAGATTGCATTCATTTCACAGTTTGGATTATCATGAAAGTAAGTTGGTCTTGATAACATATCGACCACAACATTTGCCTTTCCAGGTGTATATTCTATTTTTAAGTTAAATGATTGGATCTTTAAAGCCCATCTTGCTAAGCGTCCCGAGGGAGACTTTATGCTCAGAAGCCATTTAAGAGGTTGATGATCAGAAGCAATAACCACTTCTTGGTGGTCAATGTAGCCACGAAATTTTTCCAATGCCCAAACTACTGCTAAAGCTTCACGCTCAGTAGTGGAATAGTTGCGTTCTGCTGGGGTCAACAAACGACTCGCATATTCGATAACGTGTTCTTCTGGGCTATTTCCTTGTAGAAGAACTCCGCCAAGGGCATAGTTACTAGCATCAGTGCGAATTACAAAAGGCATAGATCCATCCGGTTGTTTTAACACAGGGGCTGTTGTTAAACGTTCTTTCAAAGTTTCGAAAGATTTTTGCTGTTCGAATCCCCACGACCAATTGACTTTTTTCTTAGTTAGGTAGCTAAGAGGCCGTGCTATGTCCGCAAAGTTCGGAACATATTTTCTGAACCATGAACAGGTTTGTAAGAACGATTGGAGTTCTTTGACATTATTTGGAACAGGAATTCTTTGGACAGATGCAATTTTCTCTCGATCAGCTTCAATTCCATTTCTGGTGATCCAAAATCCTAAGTACTTAACACGTTCACAAGAAAATTTGCATTTATCTCTATTTACATGGAGTTTAAATCGAGAAAGTCTCTCAAAAACAGTCTTTAGGTCTTTCAAATGCTTGTCAAATGAATCCGATAGGACTATGATATCATCTAAGTATGAGAGTGCGAAGACATCTTTCAGACCACTTCTGAATTTGTCTATTAGGCGTTGAAAGGTGGCAGGTGCATTTCTTAATCCAAAAGGCATACGTAGATAACGATAAGTGCCAAAAGGACAAATAAAAGCAGTTTTGTCCAAATCAGCCTCATCTACTTGAACCTGATGATAACCAGACTGTAAGTCAATGGTAGACATATAGGATGTCGGTGTCGCTTCGTTCAAGAGATCGTCCATTCAAGGTAATGGGTAAGTGTCAGGTTTTGTAACAGCATTGAGACCTCTGTAATCTACACATAACCTGATTTTCCCATTGGGCTTTTCTACGAGTACAACAGGAGCAGCATAAGCTGATTCACATGGTTCGATTATATTCTTTGTTAACAGTTCATCAATTTGTTCTTTAAGTATTTCTCTCTTGGCTGGAGACATACGATACGATGGAACAGATACAGGATGAGGGTCTAATGTCTCTATTCTGTGCTTAATGAAAGGAGTGGGCTCTCCCCCTGGTTCAAAGCAATGCTTGTAACTTTGAAGTAAGCAATTTAGTTTGCCTCTTTGTGTCTCTGTTAGATGTCTCCCTTCATCGCTTCTCACTCAAGTGAACTATAGTTGTAGTTTCAGGCACCACTGAAGTTTTAGAAATGTTTGATGCTTTTCTTGCATTAGTAGGTTTTACATAGAAAAAATACTGTCTCTGTGGATTTTCGCAAAAATGCCAGGTCCCATTTTGAACATCGAGAACAATACCAGCTGCATGGAGAAAATCTCTTCCTAAGAGTGTGCTGTTATCCTTGGCTTCAGGTAGAACGAGAAGTTCTGTTGACACACTTTTACCTTCTATACACAGATTGACGATGGTTTTAAGGGCAACCATGGACTGAAGTTTTCCATCAGCAAGAGTGAACGAAATTTTCTTGTTTTCAAAAGCAACTCCATTATCTCGTAAAAAGTTATATAACTTTTCTCCTGCAATAGAATGTGAAGCACCAGTATCTGCGCAAACTGCAATCTTCTTACCAAATAATTCGAAGACAATCATACTTGACATATCTGTATTTATATTATTAATGAATAAGTTCATGCAATTAACAGTTGTATCTTCATGTTTAGAACTTGTACAAATAGAACATTTTGATCTGATAACTCCAGGCGTTCCGCAACCGAAACATCGGATAGATGATCTTCCATCTAATCTAGAAGTAGAGGAACGAGTTATTGGAACTTTTGAATATCGATTTTGAGCATTTTCTGTAGCATTGATCACAGGACGAAATTTTCTATCTGGGATATTTTTCCTGTTTGCATCTCTTGAATATGTTTCCCTTTGAGACTGGTTCAATTGCTTCTTTGTTCCTTGCCGGACATTCTCATAAGCATCCAGTTTTTCAGCTATATCTAGAGGATTAATCCAGTTTGCCCAAGAATCAAGAAAATGATCTTTCACTTCTGGTGGAGTTCGTTTCTTAATTTGATCAGCAATTATTAAGCTTTTGAGTAGATCAAAAGTTGTAATATTCATTTCTTTTATCCATCCCTCAAAATAAGAGGCTAATTCAAAGTAAAAGTCTCGCCATGTTGTATCAGAACTTTTTCTATGTTGTGAGAATAACTGTCGAAACTTATCAGCAGTAACCCTAAATCTTGAAAAAAGGAGCATTTCCTTCACCTTTTGGTAATTTTGTTTATCTTGTTCATTTTCTCTAGCAAGCAGTTGTGCTATTTCAGTTGGCAAAGATCCAATTAAATATGGTATCCAAGAAGACTCGGGAAGATTCATAAATTTCAACTCTCTCGAATATAATTAAAAATAGTCCAATTTCATCCTCTTTTGGATTAAATTTAGGAATGATACGATTAAGTTCGAATTTTTGACATTCAGAATCAGAAGCGCCTACAATGGAGGTAGATGCCTTTTGAGCTTCGAGCTGGAGCCTAAGCTTTTCCAATTCAAAACCACGTTCATTTTCTAAACGCAATTGTTCTTCAACTTGTAACTTACGCAATCTTTCTTCTTCAATTTCCTTTTCTTTTGCTAATCTCTCAAATTCTGCTACTTTTTCAGCCTCTAAGCGATCTTCTACTATAACACTAAGTATGTTTTTCACAAGTTCTTCATCATAATTATACCTTTTAGTTATAAGTTCTCTAAGGTCAATTATTTTCATCTCATCAGACACAGCCAAACCAAGCTCTGTTGCAAGAGTTCGGAGGTCTTGTTTTTTAGATTTGCCAAGAAAAGCCATTTTTACTAAAGTCTTTCAATATTAGTGAAATATTTAGAAAATCAAATGATACCAAAAGAAAATTCTTAAACATAAAATTATTCAAATACCAGAAACATCAAATCAAACACTTCAGTATAGCCATTTTAAAAGAAGATAATGTATTTCAATTATTGGAATAACAAAACAACAAGTAATACTTTTATAGTAAATAATTAAAATAATACTAGAAACTAGCCAGTACAATTACTAAAAATATTAAATATATAACACAAACACTGTAAAATCATCACTACCTACTACTTCATACGAAAGTAATAACCTTGTGAATTGTATATATAAAAAGTATCATTTAAATTTTAAAACAATTTTTGAATATATAGAAAACAATACAAACATACAGATTAATTTCAGAAATATTATTCATAGAGTATTTAATATTTTCTTATTAGTGCACAAAAATCATTAAGAATATTCATAAATTCTTTCAAATAGATTATTTAATTATTTCCATAGACCACAAACATAAATTATATATGCAGTAACAGATAATTTTATAATGACAGATACTCATTCTCAGAAATATGAATCATTAGATAATGTAACTAATAAACAAAAATACACATTTTCCACAACAATAAGATCAATACAAGAATCAAAAATAAATTTTCAAATAAATTTCTTTTAAATAATACTTAGCAATATATTGCTTTAATAATTCAATACTTTTGTTTTTGATTTAAAACAGAACATGTATGAAAGATTACATATTTATAAAATTGATAAAATTCTCTTTTGTTATTCCTAAAATCATTTAAATGCAATTAAATAATTAAGCAAATGTATACAAAAACAATATTATATATCATATAATGAACACATATGACTTTATTTATTGAATAAGTTTCAATTTCAATAAATCTTATACTTATTTACTATAAAATAAAATATACATTCATAGAGAAATAAGATTCTCTTTTAAGAATTATTTAGCTATGAGAAAAAAAGGACCCCTTCCTTCCTTCGAAAGGCACTTGAAAGAAATAAATTTCTGTTGCGGGAACAGAATCGCATTCCTAAAAGAAAAGAAAACAAAACAAGCGCGTAGCTTCTCGGCGGCAGTGGTCTGGGTGACTAACTTATTTTCCAACAATTTTTGCGAATTTCGTTTTTAAAGTAACCTGATTTCGCCTTTAATATTCAGTATAAATGATTAAATTATACGACTACTTAAACACATTATATATATATAAAATAATATTAAACACTTCACACATTGATACAAAACAGAAGCAAAATAATCATAAAATAGAAATGAATAACAAAGAGACATGTAAGCGGATCTGCTGCTCGAAATATATATATATTTTTAAAAGCTTGGATAAGCCAAAGTTAATTTATATATGATTGTTTGGATAAACAATATGAATTTAGATTGTATGAGTTTGGATAAACTCATCAACTCCGACGATTCAACAAAAAGTAAATCACAACAAAAATATACTTATCGTTTTGGATTCAGCCGCACGTCTTGGGCGTCAGATTTTCTATGTCATATGTGTGAAGAATAATTTAACACACGGCTAGCTTATTTCTATATTTATTTAACATTTAAAAACTCAGGTAAATCACACACGCTACACAGAAAATGAAAACAGAAGAATATTAAAACAAGGAAAACTCCGACAATCATAATCGAGCAGCATTAGGCTCTAGGGTTAGAGCTAGTCTGGTACTCTCAGTTCGCTTATGATCGCTAGATGGCGTTGCTTTATTACAACTTTCAGTTATGATTTATCATTTGGCAAATGTTAATTTGTCTTCCTTTTATTTAAAAATCATTTAAGAAAATACTATAAAATCTAAGAATACTTGGATAATAAATAACAAATTAATAATTGATTCTATATCTACTAATAAATAACAATAATTAATACTCGATAGATAAACTTTTTGATGTACTAATGTGTCACTTTAATTAACACCACTTGTCAGAAAGCGCTAAGTTGCACTTAACGGTTTATGAGAACCTAAAGATGAGAGCATGGACGTATCTTCTTTTATAACGAAAGGTGTTACCTTATCCAACAACGTTGCATGCAATTTTCCATTCATCCTCATATAATTCAAGAAATCTTTATCTTCCGACTGTACTTCTGTAATCAAATTTAGATGTGAAAGATTTTCACGCTTAAGAAACCAATTTTTTGGCCATTTCTTTTCTTTTCTTTTTTTTTTTTTTTTTAGTGTTTGTTTTCTTTTCACCATCATCACAGTCCGAAGCTACAGCCAATAATACTTCTGAGCCTAATTTACTCATGTTACTTAACTTACTATGATAACATTTAATGTCAGACGTTACAAGCAGACAAATGAGTACAACAATAAAAACTAAAAAGACAGATAAATATGTCAAGTCATAAAAGTGACTGAAAAACTCTTTTAAAATATTGAAATTTTTGGCGATTTTCGATTTCCATTTACAAGGCACACGTTTTAAGCCAAAAGCAATAAATGTTGAAAAATGGCACCCTTAAAAATAACTTTCCACTCCAGATGTGCCTCCCCTACTGTGGTCAGCAGAATTTGAGGAAAGTGTGTGCTTAATTACTTTCTACCACCTCCAACAAATCCTATCGTGTGTGGCGGGCTTTAGAAAACAAAATTGTTCTATTAATTTCTCTGTATATCTTTGCAAAATCGTTTTACAAAAATGTGTGAAGACCCTCCGTAACAGTATATCAAATTAAAGCTGCATTATTGTCTAAAAGGTAATCAGTTATATTTCAATTATGCATATTCGACTTATGTGAGCGTTTTACTAATTACTTATTACTAACTTTTGAGTTTATCTTCCAGTATAGATAAAAGCTCTTAGAAGCTTAGAACTAAAAACTCAACATTACTTAAGAACATAGTACAATCCTAATATAAAGTAAGTTGTATTATCTGCATTATTTTTAACAACTCCATATTTTTTATTATATAACTCTATTTTAAAAATCTTATAAACTTTTAACATATTTTATGAGAAAATATTCAAAATTTATATTAATCAAAATAAAGAAAAATATTTTTGGTTTTCTATCATGAAAAAAGAATTTATGTTCTTCAGAATTGATTTTAATTAATTGAAAGTTGTTTGGAAAAAATATTTACAAGAATTTTTTGTTCTTTTTAATGAACAAATAAGAATAAATCTGAAATATAATATCATTTTAAGGTCACTTTCAAAACGCTTGAGACCTTAAATAACCGAGAAGTATAGTTCATTTTGAAACAGCAAACAAGTATTGTTTATGCTCGCGCATGCGCGCACGTCACGTGATATTATTTGGAGCAAAGTAGATGTAGTTTGGAAATTGAGGAGAACGGTTATGTTTCTCGAGCGGGAATTATATATCTCCATATCCTTTGTTATGTTTGTCTGTGTCTAATAAATAATATAAATTTGACCATGGTCTGTCGTATGGATGATTAATTATTATATAATCTCTTAACCATAAAACCAACATAGTGGACCGCCGAGTCCGCAGTCGTACCAACGAATTATGAATAAACTAAATCAGGAGCTATCAAAACTTCGATAACGAAACTCGGAAAATTTTGTGAAAGAATTTTCTGAAACGGATTTATCTGGTACAACAGTGAGTGAATTGGAAGTTAAATCTAAAGAAGTTGGAACACCCCAAAATCACATTAATCATATTTGTGAGTAATACTACGATTTACCGAACATCAGAGAAATTCCGGGTGTCGAAAAGGACTTAGATGAAACAAGACTGGAAAATTTGGGGGTAAAGTTTAAACAATTTATTAATTCATTTAAGAACGTAAATTATTCTAATAGCTTGAATACTTCTTCATCAGAATGTTCTGAATAGAATGTGAAAGTTAAACTACCTGAAATATCACTCTCTATTTTTACTGGAAAGTATGAAGAGTGTTAAAAATAAATCGAAGATCTTATTTCAAATAATAAATGTTTAAATGAAACACAAAAATAAAAAAAGAAGCTCAATTCTTGAGAGCGTAAATCACAATCCTCTCCTGAAAAACATAATCAAGTTCTCACCCCTATCTAATAAAACAAAATCTTTGATGATTAACGCTAACCATAAACCCAAATCGAAATATTGTTGTGCATTGTGTAATCATGATCATTCTTTGAATGATCATTTGTCATCATGATCATTCTTTGAAAAGCTTATAAACTTTTAACATATTTTATGAGAAAATATTCAATTAATTGCCCTAATTCAATTAATGCCCTAATTTTCAAAAATTAGATGTTAACAAAAGATACGAAACAATGAAAGAGAAAAAACTTTGCATTAACTGTCTGAATAAAAATCCTACACTTAGTTCTTTCTATTCTTAAATGTCTTGTTTAGAGTATTCTAAAGGCCATCATTCAATGCTTCATCGCAAAAAAATGTGGCCAAAGATCGCGGCGCTATTGGTTTGACATTCGTAGAAAAGGCTGGTGGTACCTTTTTTGCTCAAATGGAAGCGAATTCATCGGCGCTTAAGAATAATATAATAAATAAAAATGAGACTTTCTTCCTTTCAGTCTTTGAGTAATACATCTGAGAAAAACAATTCTGTTTTGCTGAGTACGGTCTATATTTTATTTGAAGATAAATATAAAAAGAAAATTAAAATACAATACATATTGGACTCAGCCTCGAATATTAATTGTTCAACAAATGAAGGCGCTGATATGTTGGGAATTAAAAAAAAATAATTAATGCTTTTGTTTCTAGATTAAATAGGTTATCTTACAATATAAAATCAAAGATAAATACAGTTGTGTGTATATATATATATATATATATATATCGAATTCCGAAGAAAATTTTGAAGAAAATGCAGACTTTTTATTGTTTCGAAAATTACAGATTTAACACCAGCTTCTCGTTTGGATATTTCTTCAATCACTTTGCATAACTTTATTGAACTTACTGACCCAACCTTTTACAAACCAGGAAAAATACATGGACTGATTGGTGCTGAAATATTTTTTAAAATTCTAAAGCACAATACATTTAATGAATGATAAGCGTCTGATGTGTGATTCTGTGTTTGGTTGAATAGCCACTGGTACTCTAAACAATACCCAATCTTCTAATAAGGTATTGTGTTGTCTTGTCATACTTCGAAACGATAGATAATGTTTTGAAACAATTTTGGGAGCTCGAATCTATTGGAATAAAGCATGAAGGCCCTAAACTTTCGGAAGGTAATAATGCTATGGAGATATTTGAAGAAACACCTACTTTTCAAAATGGCCGTTATCAAGTTGAATTACATTGGAAAAGGGACAGGAAAGACTTAAAATTGAACAACAATTTTATCGTTGCAAAAAAAAGGTTTGCAGAAAAGACTTTGTACAAATCCAGAGTTACGCCTCCAATATAATGATACTTTGAAAGACTATCTGAAGCAAGGAATAATAGAACGGGTTGACGAAAACGAAGCTCAAGTCGTAGACAAACCCATATATTATTTACCACACCAAGCAGTCTATAAAGAAGATAGACTTACGAATAAAATCAGAATAGTGTTTGACATCCGTCACACGATAATGATGAACTTTCTCTGAATGATTGTCTATGGACTGGCCCAAATTTCTTTGATATACTTATTCAATTTCGATTGAATATAATTGCCATCTCCTATGATGTAGAGAAAGCCTTTCTGCAGATTTCCTTATCGGAAAAGGACAGAGATGCAGTGTGTTTCTTGTGGTTTGAAGAAGCAAATGGAAAACGCAATCTCCAAATTTACAGATTCAAGCGCGTTCTTTTCGCAGTAAATGCCAGCCCATTTCTGTTGTCAATTACCATTGAAAAATATTTAAAAGGATTTTAAAATAAGTATCCAGTCTTTTGTGTAATGTTAGATACGATTATCTACGTTGACGACTTTTTATCTGGTGGAGAGAATCTCAATGATGTTCTTGTAATTTCTCGTGAAGCCAATATGAACTTGAGGAAATGGATTACTAATGATTGTGAATTGATGGAACATTGGAAGAAAGAAGAATTTGATGTTCGATCTCCTCAGAAATTTATTAATCTGGCATCAATTTCCATAAAGATACTTGTCTTGGGACACAACAAAAGATTAAACAATCTGTGACATCCAAGGTTTGATGAAAATTTTATCAGACCGAAAGGACACTAAATGTTTCGTTTTACAAGCCATTAGAAAAATCTTTGACCCATGGGATTTATTAACTCCATTTACAGTAAGAATTAAGTGCCCATTACAAGAATTGTAGGTTTGGAAAATCCAGTAGGATGAACTATTACCTCCTGATGTCCAAAAAGAATGGCTTCAATGGTGCATTGAGCTGCCAAACTTGACACAATTAAAGATTTCAAGATTAAGTATACCCTGTATTACAGATCCAACTGTGATTGAAATGCACACTTTCTGTGATGTCAGCAAAAAGGCATATGGGAATGCCATCTATCTGCGAGTCATAAATGGTAATAAAATTCAAGTTAATTTAATAGCATCAAAGAGTCGAATTACTCCTCTAAAGAAAATTTTTCTGCCTCGACTCGAACTTCTCGGAGCTTTGTTGGCGTCTCGATTAACGAATGCGGTCGAAAAAATAATAGACCGTAATGTTTCATCCAAAACTTATTACTGGACGGATTCTAAAATAACATTGTATTGGATCAAAGGTTCCACTAAACACTGGAAACAGTTTGTTGCAAATCGAGTAAAGGAGATAAAATCTTTGACTGAAATCAATTCCTGGTTCTACTGCCCAGAAAAGGAAAATATTTCCGCTGATGCTATATCAAGAGGAGCCGATGCTGATGTTCTCGTTGACTGTTCGTTCTGGTGGAACGGACCAGCCTTCCTGTCAGTTGCCAATCTACCCTTTATAGAAGAGAATCCTGTAGTTATAGAGGAAGAATATATTTGTGAAATGAAAAAAGACTATGTGCAACAGACAGAACTAATTAGTGACTCAAAAATAACTCTATTTTAAACTCTTCCAGCTTATTGGAAACACTATTACAAATTAGTAATAAGTATTTAAAAATTGTTCGTGTTTTAAGTTATCTTTTCAGATTCTTCAACAACTGTAAGTACTCTGAGAATAAAGCAGTAAGACCTCTAACCTCTGACGAATTAAGACATGCAAAAGTGTTCTTAATCAAAGAAACTCAAAGAACTGAACTTAAAGATGACTTTAAATGTCTTCTTAAAAATTCAACTGTTTCTACATCAAGTAAGATTAAAAGTTTATGCCCTTTTCTAGATCGAGAAGGTATAATTCGAGTTGGAGGTAGGTTAACTAATTCCTCTTTAAGTTATTCTAATAAACATCCAATCTTATTGCCCTCTAACTGTAAGTTAACTAAACTGATTATTCAATACTATCATGAAAAATATTTGCATTCTGAAACTCAAACTTTGTTGTTTCAACTGAGGCAAAAATATTGGCCTTTAACTGGTCGAAATTCGTGTGAAAAACTAACACATGATTTGTCTCACATGTTTTAAAGCAAATTCTCAAATATGTAATCAAAAAAGGGGTGACCTTCCAAAGGAAAGAATTAATCCACATTTTACATTTAACTCTATAGGTATAGATCTATGTGGTCCCTTTTTTATTAAAAACAAAAACCAAAGAAAGGGTTAACTAACAAAAACGGTTAACTTAACTAAAATTTATGTCTGTATATTTGTTTGTCTAGTAACTAAATCAATCCATTTGGAAATTGTATCAGACCTTACTTCAGAGTCAATGATTGCAACCCTCAAACGCTTTATAACAAGACGAGGAAAAATTTCAAAAATCTTTTCAGATAATGAGACCATTTCCATTGGCGCAAATAAAGAACTAAGAGAACTTCATAGCAGAATGCTTAAACAAGAAACTTTAGCTAAATTTTTAGCGGAAGAGAGCATTGAATGGAAATTTACTCCTCCTAGAGCTCCAAATTTTTGCGGCCTGTGGGAAGCGGGAGTCAAGTCAATCAAATATTATCTTAAACGTGTAGCAAATGTAATTTTACGTATGAGGAATTTTTAACTGTCTTAGTTCAGGTTGAGACAGGGCTCAAATCACATCCCTTGACCCCTCTCTCTTCAGGTATAGAGGATTTAATCATCGTGACTCCTGGAAATTTTATAATAGGAAGATCTCTTTCTCCAATTGTAGAGCCTGCCTTGGTAAATATCTGTGAAAACAGATTAAACTTATGGCAAAAAACTACGAAGGCAGTACAATTGATTTGGAAAAATTGGCATAAATCTTATTTAAGCACTTTACAACAACGTATTAAGTGAATGTTTTCAAAACAAAATGTAAAAATTGGGGATATGGTAATCTTAAAGGAGGAAAATATACCTACTTCTAAATGGATTTTAGGTCGCATTATTAAAACATATCCTGGTAAAGATAACAATACTCGTGTCGTGGACGTCAAAACAAAATCTGGCATATTTAAAGGACCAATATCCAAATTATGTGTATTGTGTTTAGAAAAATGAAAAAAAACTTTAATGTTTTATTTAAAAAGATAAATTTAGTAAATTTATTACTATCCTTCTCTCTTGTATTGCTGATTATTTACTTTATGTATTGTGCATTTCAAATGTTTGTGTAATGTTATTAACTTGTTTACATGATGTAAAATTCTTATAATTTATGTTTTTAAAATTTATGTTTAACTTATTTACTTGTGTGAAAATATTGAATGTTTCACATTGCAATGGCGAGCGGCATGTTCGCGCATGCACGAACATCACGTGATAATGTTTGGAACAAAGTAGATGTAGTTTGGAAATTGAGGAGAACGGCTTGTTTCTCGAACGGGAACTAATCCCCATATCCTTTGTTATATTTGTCTGTGTCTAATAAATAATATAAAAAGACACTGGTCTGTTGTATAAGTGATTAATTATTATTTAATCTACACATCTCTTAACCATAAAAACCAACAATTCAGAAGATAACAAACGTATATAAAATAAGAAAATTAAAAATTTTCTTTACAATTAAACTATTTTAACCATAAAAACCAACAATTCAGGAGATAACAAACGTGTATAAAATAAGAAAATTAAAAATTTTCTTTACAATCAAACTATTTTAATTTAGTTAAAAAAGATTGCCTCTCATTTTCAATTCCAGATAACACTTAATTGATCGATTTTTATAATCAGCATAGAAATATTGAACTTTGCAAGTGAAATAAAACAGCATCAGTCACGCGCAAATAAATACAATTCACACACATAAAGTTAACTAAACTGTAATATGGGCTGTCGTATGCTAATAATGCCCATATTTAAGCCCATATATATCAAAGCCTACAGTGCCCATATCTGTTACCGTGACGAAATGCCCAGAGATCCGAAGTATGAATTACGGTTAGGGGGTCAACTTAACGTGAATCTCCTGGTGTTTAGTTTCCAAGCATTGGTACTCAGTTTTATCATTCTAAAGAAGTGATGAAAGACTGACTATCAGACTAGATCAAGGATCGAACCATGGACCTGTATCAGGATTACTTACCACTCACTATTCTATCGTTCTTCATTTAAAATTCATAAAGAACGAATACGTATTCTATGCTTGAGAAATTCAATTTCAGCAAATTTTGATAAAATTCATGAGAACTGGAATTTTTAACTATGTTTTCTGTTTTATTACTTAACGGTCAAACGGATCTTTTAAAGATTCTTATTGTACTCTTTGGAAATGAAGGTCTCAGGTGTGATCTTAGACAGATGTTGTGCTCATGGAGTTTTTATGCAAGTGTGCTCTAATGACTCTTTTTTATAATTACAAGTGAATACACTTCGGTTCATTATCTGTTAAACATCCCCCTCAATGGAAGACGTAGTTGCTACTTTGAAGAGCTTCCGGCTACTGGGCTTTTCTCTGCTGGAAGAAATTTTGCTGCTGCTCTAAAAATCATAAATATATCAACCGTTTTTCTGGTGTACTTTCCTCGTTGTAAAAGATGCCTTGCAAAGGATAAAAGTCAACTAGCTCACCTTCCGTTTCAAAAAGTTTAAAAGGCAATTTAGCAAAAGCGGTTCACTCGGCCGGAAACATGACGAAGTATGAAGTTGCCAAAAACTGTAAATATTAAAAGGAGAAGCTGCCTTCCGTTAACGAACCGTGAAAGACTTCATCCCATCAGAAAAGCTAAATAGCCTTACTTAAATGGCGTTCCACTGCTTTACACAAATGCGGAGCTCAGCACATGTCATTCGGTTAAAGCCACGTGACCTCTAAAATTGATGCACAGAAGAAGTGGGCCCGGTAGTCACTGTAACGGGTCTAGGGATGAATGAAAAGAACTTCGGAGCGAATGAAATTAAAAACAAGTGTCATGGAGAGCTCTTATTGTCTGAGCCAGAAAAGTCACTTGCAGGGAAAAACTCTAAGGAATGTGCCGAGCTGGTAGACGAATGGTTATCGCTCTTGCCTTCGTTTCAACAGTTCGTGGGTTCGAATCCCACCTTGGGCATGGATGTTTGTAGTGGTTCGAAGTCCACTTTAAGCCGTAGGATCCGGTCTAATTAGCCCTCGTGTGCAAAAAATTACCGTTGAGCGACGAACAAATTAAGGAATGTGATTATAGAATGTTAATAAGCAAGATGAAAAAGGGGATCTTGCCTATTAAAATTGCAGAAATTCAATCGAATCTTTAGCAAATTCAGATAATGTATCGAGTATATGATTTATGAAAGACTGGAAAGTTAGTGCAAGTGAAAGTGTTTGCATTTGCGCTCAAAGGTTTCATCCTAGTGAGTTCGTTAAATTGCTTCCTGATTTAACTATGTGATTCTTCTAAGTTGATTGTGAAAGGATTATTTATATACTATACGCTTATTATATTATTATAAATCATAATTTTAATTATGATGCAAATCATGTCAAAGTCATATCACTCTAATTAATTTACAACTTTAAATACTTTATTAAAATTAATTCAGAAAATTAAATCAGTGCACGCTTTAAAAAGTATAAAAATAAGTCTACTTTATTTTTATTATTCCATTGTTATCATTTAAATGACATTAATGCGCAGAGATAAAAATGCGTTGAACTAATTACTATAGGAGTATTGAAAGATTATTAATTAATTTGAATATTATTAAATTTAAATTTATGATAATACTCACACCGAAAAGAGAAAACAAATCATAAAATGCTTAAATGAGAAAATAATCAAATTTTCTATATATATTTTCATCCTCTTCGATACAAAAAACACACCATTGCCTAATAGAAAGAGTAATATTCTTAGTCACAATAAGCAATATAAATCAATTTAGAGAAAATTACAAACATTTTATAAATTTGGGAATATTTTTACTACATATGAATAAGCATTCTGTATGATCTTCCATCAGTGAGTGGTAAAACTCTACTCTTTGAAATGTGAAATCCACGGTCAGAATCCAGCCATTATTTAATTACCAGAAATGGATGTCGCATTTCTATCTGATTTATCTCCAGGAAGCTATTTGGAGACCTTGCAATGAGGTGATTAAGGTTAAGTAACTATTTTTAATCAAATAATAAATTATCAGAAAAACAAGACTGTTTCTTAATTTAGAATGAATTTTCTGCTTGTTTTGACCATCTAAAAGAATTAAATATATTCATTCAAGAATTTATGATATCAAAATATTTAATTACTATATATAATATATTAAAATATATAATTTCTATATGTAATTTCCTGATACAGCTCAGAAAAAGACAAACTATGTGAAAAAATGTTACATTTGTTACAAATACAAAAGTATTAAATTCATTGATTTTACTTGTCTACTCTTCCTCTCTGTCTTTACTATTCCCTTTCCCTTTCTCTCTTTTTCTCTGAATGATTCTATTCCATTGCAGAAATGCATTTGCCAAGAAGTTAGTTAAAAAAGCAAATGATAATTAATATTTTTGATAATTAAAACTAGGTTACACAATTTTTATGTTGTTACTAAACCAGATTGTCCAGAAAAACATGATAATCTAGCAGAGCTAGAGAATCTCCATAAATCTAAAAATATACAAAATGGCTAGAAACAATAGAGGGTTCTGAAGGATTTCGTCTTTTTTAACGTCCAAGCAAATTAAAATACCGGCAGGGATCACCTTGTGAATCTCACACCAGGAAAGATTTGTCCTTGTTGGAAAGTGAGTTCTCACTTTCCAACAGGATTTGTGAAGTGCAAAAAAGGCATTTGATATTTTTAAGCGATAAACGGAAAGACTGGCCGTTTCAAAGTAACCCAGATGATTAGAGAAAATCTTTCCAAGTCAGTTTAGTTCCCTTTTCCTAGGTAAGAGATCACGATACACAATTTTTAAGAATGAAAAGTATATTTCCAAGCGATTTTAACTATTACTTAATGAAAACTTATCTAAAATTAGTACAGAATTGCAATTTCCTTTATCAATCTATATAATTATAAATCAAAAACATTCACCAGAGTGACATTTGAAATTATTGATCATAGTTTTAAGAAAAGAAGTACATATGAGGACAGGAAAATAAAATATCTGATTCAATCTAATGATATTCGGATGTTTTCTTAAAATATTATAGAAAGAAATGACATCATCTGTTCAGAGAAGGGTATTAAAATAGAAAATGTATTTTTCTTTTTATGTATGTACAATATTAAATATTTTAAAAAGTGATGTATAACAGCAAAATCTAATTAAAAGTTTCAATGAAGCATCATCGAACTATTACAAAAAAACAACTATCATAAGCACTTAAATTAGGGCAGAAGAACATTTCCTTTTCCACTAAGAAGGTGAATTGGTTTCTATCTTAAGGCAACTGATTAAAGGACATCTGATCAACTGAAACGACACTTCCGAAAGCTGACACCTTCTCGTTGATGTATCTGCAAAGAACGATCAAGTAACCCTGCCCTCACAAGCATTCCTGACAGCAGTCTTCTAAAGCGCTTGAATAGAGCTGTCGCCGAAGCGTTGACGACCAACGTCGGCATCACCCGAGTGACACAAATGGTTGAAGCACCGTTGCATTTAACGTTGCAGAACGACTCCTGAAAAGCCGTTTACGAAGCTCTTCTAAAGAATGTCATTAAGAGTAAAGAATTACAGAATCTTATTTTTTACTCATTAGAGAACGTCCTGTATTTTACTCGACACCTGCACAGATATTTCAAGATCCCTTTTTTTCAGAATATACGCTCAACGACAAGTCATGGAAATTATCAGTAAAGCATCAATTATTGTGATTCATTATAATAAACTTTACACAAAATAGTAAAATTATTTTACTTTATTATATACAAAATAATAAAATCATTATATTACAAAATAATTTTACTATTTTGTATAAAATATGTCAGAAGATCCAACAGTTAGAATTAGTTTTTCTTAACAATAAATTCTATAAATACTTCTTTTAAACCTGTTCACTCTTGTTTCAAATTTAATCTAAAATCTAAAGCAAGAGATTAGATTCTCTACATAATCAATTAAATATGTTCAACCAAGTAGCAAATAAAGTTTCCATATGTAATTAATGCAGATAAATTCTCAAATTAAGCGCAATTAAACCTCGTGGGTAATTAATTCATTGGAAACAAATTGTGTTGTTGTTGCTTATCCCAACTGGTGTGACAGTAGCATCACACCAGCTCCATGAATCCATGAGTTTTTAGCCTCTCCAGAACTTTCGCCCCCAGACCTAAATTTAATTCCACATCACCCCTCTCTCAACCGACACACTGAAGAATATGAGAGGGAGAAGCCTGAAAACAAATTGTAACAAAATTCATTCATTAAATTCCCTTTAATTATATGACATAAAGGATAATGGATAAAACACAGTATTCAAAATAATTAAATTCTACAAGTTATAAATTATTCCTAAATTTAAAGCAAATAGAAAACAAAACACATCCACAAATAGTTGTGTTTTTTAAGATTTCAATAAATTGTCAGTGTTATAAGTATTCATTTACATTTGTAAATAATAAATATACAACATTGAGATTCATTACTTTTAAATTTTAAGCATATTATATATATATATATATATATATATATATAATATATAATATATATATAATATATATATATATATATTATATATTATATATATAATATATAATATATATATAATATATATATATAATATATAATATATATATATATATATATAATATGACGTCATAAGACTTCAAAAATATGACTTAATGACTTAAAATATAAATATTTTTAAGACATATTTCTGACAAAATGGTAATTTAATAAAGGTAAAATATATCCTTGGTTACTTTTTAGTATTTAGTGTATCTTTTGTATTATTTTTATATATAACGTCAATGTTCAGCTTTCAAACTATTTAAATAATATGATATTTTAATAATAATTTTACTATAAACTCACAATAATTTAAGTCATCATTCTAAAAAAAAAATGGCGAAAGAATTATTTTTTAATCCATTTTATGATAAGAATAATTTTGATTGAATTTTTGTCATTGTCATACAAGTCAATATTAATTTAAATATATTTTAGTCTTCAAAAATTATAAGGAATGATTTTATGGACGCATGACATAAAAATCAGGCTTACCTCCCTTTACTGCGTTTTCAGAGTTAAATCCTTAGAGACATGCATTCTAGGCAAGTGATATGAGCATTCTACTTGAAATGCCGATATGTCACACCGATTGCTTCCGCGTATCCTGAGAGGAACTCGCAATTATATCGCGAGTTCGTGATCAGATTAGAGGGGAAGTAAAGTCAGTCGAAACTCGTGCCGCACAAAACAATCAAATCTGCCAAAAGCTGATATTCTTTTTGGACCGGGCGCCGTTTTAGTTTCGACTCGGCATTGTTTATGGCAACACAAAAGAGTTAATGAAAGTGCGGTACGATACTCCTCTTTACTGAGAGTGATCATTGGATATTCTTTTATTTTCGATAAGTTTTAATTGCTATTCCATTTTTAAATGTAATGAAAGCATTATTGTTTTCACTTTTAAAAGGAACTGTGCCAGCATTCGCTGATTATATTTTTACAATTTAAATCTGGAGATCAAATTATTAATTCAGTTTAATAATAACAACAAAGAATATAGAAAACGGAATGACATTAAATTTCACAAAGAACACTATCTGATTAAAAGCATTATTCAAATTTTAGGTCTTTGTAAAATACTTGGACAAATATTTAACTTGACGCTTTCGAAATATCAGAAATGTAATGAGCATATAAGACTCCCTTTTTTACAAATATATATATATATATATATTATATATATACACAGAGTCTTATTAAACCTACAGCAAGAATTTGCTGTAGGTTTCTTATTAAGAAACTTTTATTATTTCTTATTTATTAATAAGAAACCTACAGCAAATTCATCAGAAATATTAAAATTTATGTTCATCTTTCATCATAAAAATCTCAAAATGATTTTAAGTACGCTAAATGAAAACACGAATCTGTGCAATTAAAGAATACATTTAGTTAAATAAAATGTGAGAATAATAAAATTTACACATTTTTTACTGACTTTTCCGCCTAATTTATTACTTTATTCAGTAAATTTGATAAAATAAAGATAGTATTATACAATTTCTGCAAAGAAAACTAATATATTTAACACTTAATGGTTTACTTATAGATCAATAGTAATTTTTTGCACACGAGGGTTGGTTTGAGTGTGACTTACAATTGAAAGTAGATTCCTAACTACTGCAAACATAAAAATTCCAACCCACAAATGGTTGAACAAAATGCCTGAGAAATACCAGCTCCAATACTCACCTTTTGATACAATATAAACCCACTTAACCGTAACACTTTACTAGATATAAGCACTAAAAAAGAGTACTTTTTTGCATAGTTTATAATAATCAAATACTTACTCTTCAATTTCACTACAACCGATTATAAACCAAGAAGCCGGGTTGGCCAGTTTGCTTAGGGCGTCCTTCTCATTATTGGAAGGTAGTACGTTAGAATCTCGGCTTAAGTAAAGGTCCGTCGTGCTCCTTAAAGCCGGCTGAGACTTGTTTAATGCGTC